>JABFEA020000101.1:40660-55646 GCA_019775915.2 Cyphomyrus plagiostoma | reverse complement strand
CTAAAGGCATCATCTCATTCTGACAGAGAAGCTTCCAGACCGGGGCTTATGCTTTCGTAAAATAGCTTCTCGCACCCCTGTCTTTCACAGCTTCAGAAAAACCTTCAGCGAGTCATGTGTGCTTTTAGTTACATGCGTTGGCCAGAGCAGGATTAATGCCCATTCCAGCTCTCATAATTAGTCAGGTTTTTTTTTTAATGATCAGCTTTAATATAAAACAAATACTTGTGAAGTATGACGGCACTTGACTTGCTCAATTAACAGAGTCAGTTCTCAGTCATTCCACTGCTTTGAAACCTTAATCTGGAGAAATTTCAAGTCCCCCCCTCCCCTTCTAATATGAGATCAAAGGCTTTTCAGGGCAGTATCACTCTCTGTGTGTTACGTGAAGCCAGTGGAAATAGCTTTGTTAAAGCGTTAATGTTCTCTCACAAAAAGGTGCTTTTCAGGGCTCCACTAACCAGCTCATGCTCTCCCTGAATGGATGCCAGCTGATCTGCATGTCATTTCAAATAGCGAGGCCCCCTTGATGCTAAAGAGTTTTTTGCATCCAGCGCAGTACTTTAAAAATTTGCTTTAAAATCTATAAATTAGGCTTTACAGTGCATGCACTTAATGTTGGCTTTTCCTGTAAAATATGTAGCCTTATAATTCCTGTTAATTTTTCAGAGAAGCAATTTCACAGAAAACACTAAAATTTGAAATACACTGTGATGAATTTTGCTGCATGTTAGTAATTTTTGAGCATCGCAATGCATTTTTACATTTCTGATAAATATAGTAAGGTATATTTTGTATTCCTTTGAATGAGTATTAATTTGTTCTTTTTCTAGTTATGCTTGATAAAACTGAGGTTTGGATGGCACATATCAAGTCATGTGAAACAAAATGACTACATGATAGTTCTGGGACTGGTAACTTTCTAAGATTTTTTTTAACATTTGTGGTAGTTTGTCCTCTCAGGTGACTTGCTTACTGTTACATTTTAGTCATTGTCATTCAATTTAATCATAACAGAAGACATGTTCATTTCGCCTTGCGGCTAGTAGATAAAATCTATGGTGGTGGGGTCTGTCTCAAGAAATTGACAAGTCAGAAAGATTTCATGACTGCATTACTTAGCAAAAAGGTTGCTGGCAATCCCCTGGGTCGCAGCTCTTAGACTGCTGGTATTGGTGGGGCAGGATTTCTGTTAGGCCGTCGTGCAGAAACGAACTTGAGGACAGGCACGGAGCTCATGCCACAGAAGCCTTTAGTGAAAGCTGACATCATTCTTCACATTAAAACATTTGTACATCCAGGCTGCATTTTCACTTTGAATATCAGTTTCTATTTGATTGGTGCGTGGGAAATATTTTCCCCATAAATTGCATGATAACGCTCAGGCATGCATGCACACATGCTGTTATGGAGTGT
Organism: Cyphomyrus plagiostoma; assembly: GCA_019775915.2. NCBI lineage: Eukaryota > Metazoa > Chordata > Actinopteri > Osteoglossiformes > Mormyridae > Cyphomyrus > Cyphomyrus plagiostoma. The sequence continues at coordinate 54,230 of JABFEA020000101.1, read as the reverse complement.
GTGCAGCAGGTGTACTTTAGCTTTAACCTTCGCTGTTCATGCACCCATGCGGGTCACAGACATCAGTTCAGAAAATATTGTACAGGACTGGCACCTTAGCTGGCAGAGGGACATGCAGAAAGCTGATCAGTCTGAAGGGAAAACAACCAAAATACCCTGAAGTGAAGGAAGCCAGATGGCTCTGATTGGAGTAATAACTTTGTTAGGGTTTAAAGAGGGCCGGCCCACTGTGGGAGCCGAGGGGACCTGTGTCAGGTGCTCACAATTTCGTTTGGATTTCTCTTTCTCTCTCTCTCTCAGCTCACGTCCTTTTCTGAAATCCCACGTGCTGCGTCTGGACATTTTGTGACATCCTGTCTTGCCAGTGACTTTTTACAAATGCAAATGACACCTGCAGTGCCGAGACCCAGACTTAGCTTTTTCAGCAGGATGCTAGTCTCCCCTAACCTGAGCATCCTTTCTGAGGGATATTTTCTGTCTTGACAAGCAAAAATAAACCATTACAAAGGCTAGTAAATGAAAAGATAACATCCCCTATGTGCCTGTCCCCATGCTTGCCCAGGAAGGCCTGTATTCTGGTTCTTTGGGCCTGTTTTAAACTGTTAAGCCTGTAGTGGTGGGCTGTGGGTGTGGATCTGGTTCTGGTCCTGGCAGGATCAGCCACGTGACGAGGCCACACCGCTGTCAATTTCCCCATCTTCCCTCCCAGGAAATGCATGCTGGGAAGCTTTTGGTCATGTGGAGTCTGGTAATCCAGAAATGCATTTCTGCTGTGGACGAATACATTTGCACTGTTTAGGAGATATCAGACATTTGCTTAAATGTTTGTCTGTAAGATGCTAGCAAACACATCCACCATTATGTTCACTGCAGGAACATCACCTGTAATTGGATTTAACACCATGTGTTCCACAAGTATCATCCTGAATACATATCAGCCTGTTCCAAGGCAGGTCGGTGCAATTGACACAGGTGGGCTGGCTGTAGGGAAGCAAACATTTCTAATAAGTCCTGCTACATAGGAAGTCTACAGCCCACCCACCCGCCATGTGCCAGGCTCAGCATTAGGCCCTCTCAGTACCCCGCTTATGTAGAATCTGAGGTACGACGACATATCGTAGTTCTATGGGGAGGGGGGCAGGTGCTATTCCTTTAAAGCCTTTGACAGGAGCAGTCCTGTCACATGAGGAAAACTTGCCAGGATGTTACACGATGAAGACTTAATTAGAGCAGTCCTGTTATGCAAGGAAGACTCTTCAGGTGCGATCCTCATACATGAGGAAGACTCCCTGGCAGCAGTCCTGATACATGAGGAAGACTCTCTGGAAGTGATCCTGTTACGTGATGAAAACTTATCAGGAGTGGTCCTGTCGTGAGGAAGACCTGCTGGGAGTGATGGATGAGGATGCATCAGTATAAGAACTATACATACGAGAGGAGGCCCTTCAGCCCATCAAGCTCACTTGGGGAGAACTTAACTAATAGCTCTGATTTAAAGGAACCCAAGTATGACCTGGTGTAACCTGTCCTGTCATGTCAGGAAGACTCACTGGTAGCGGTTCTGTCATGTGAGGACGATTTGCAGTGAGTGGTCCTGTTTCATGAAGAAGACTCGCCACAAGCTGTCTTGTTACATGAGGAAGACTCGCCGGGAACGATCTTGTTATATGAAGAAGACTCAACGTGTGGCTCTCTCATCTTACACGAGTGGATTTAAAAGCACTTTCAGCTTGACAAGTTCTAATATAAAAACCCTCTTTTTCTGATTTACCCAGCTTAGTTTTTTCAAGTGAGATTCATGTGAAGTGTAATAAAAAATGGTTTGATTCCAAAGGTTCAAAACAAAGTAAAACTGAATGAGTTAGATTTCAGATACAATGCCTGTATCTGAAACCTTTTCTTATAGGTAGCTTAAAAACACAATAATCGCAAGTTGTAAATATGAATATAATTGCAAATCTGATTCCTCTCCAGCTTTAGTTTCAAGCGTGTAAATATAAACTTAATCAAAATGGAAATATTGTGAATTTTTTTTTGTTTTTCCTTGCCTCACCTCGGGAATTGAATCCCGTGAGAGCCCGGCAGTTCTGTGCAGTGCAAACGGCTTCTGGAAGTCATCGCTATGGCCACAGTCCTATATGTCCTCAGGAAACGTGGGGGCCATTAATTAGCCCCAGGGTTGTGTTACACCACAGCTCGCCTGTAAGGGGTGATGGGAGAGAGAAATCAAATGAGCTTTGCTCAACATTCTGAAAGAGACGTATGTCGTATAGCGCAGAAACAGCAATGTTTACGATCACTCATACTATGTGTTTGCTTGTGGCCCTCCGTTGGCCCCAGACAGTCACAGCATTTTTGGGGGACCAGAGTGGCTTTCTGAGTAGCGCCCAGAAGAAGCATGACGTCTGTGTCTGTTCCAACTGAAGGAGCCGGTGTCTTGTCATGGGGGGCCCTACATGCCTGACCGGTGCACAGATGCAATACATTTAGATTATTGAGTTTCACTGGAGGTTGGAAGGAGTTCCTGGAGATCCAGTGAGCTCTTTTCAGGAAGGAGATGAGAGTTCTGGGAATGTGCCGGTGGGAGAAGCCACCTGGAGGCACTCAGAGGCCAAGCAGCACATGCTCCGTAAAAGTCCCCGCCTGCAAAAGATCATTGCCACGTTCTTCAGGCACCAACAGACATGATACGAGCTTCACCACTCCAGCAATGAAACATGACACATTGATACCGTTAGAGGATACCCTTCCTTGTGTTCCCCCTGTCAAAATTGTCTGACGCCCTGTGTTTTGTCAAGGCGTGCAAGCACGTGGTCTTTCAGAGCGCTAATCATGCTATCAGAGGTTATTGACCGCCACTCCTTATACCAAACCACTGCTCAGAGTCAGGAAAGCCTTGATGTGGCAAGCAAATGAAGCATACAAGAGATATGTCTTGCTGGCTGTGTCCCCGTATAACATGTAATGTGCAAGATGATTTACAAGTATGTACACATGAAAATTTTACACATACCTTTAACAATGGCCTGTTTACTGAAAGTCAGAAGTAGCATAGGAAGGGATAGAGGGAAGATAAATAAATAAACAGATGAATAGTGAATATCAGTAAACGGGCAATGCTAGAGGGATCAAGGATTCCAGTCATCATTCCCGTTTGGAGGCTCCTCAGATGTGCGTCAATCTCATCCTGTACCGCATGGCAGACATCTGTCATGGGCAGTAGGGGTGACGGGTGCCACTAAACTGAGTTCTTCGGCGGGCACACTGCCCAAGCCCCCAACAACACAGAGTCGCGGTCCGTTTGAAGGACCTCGGGAATCATTTAGCATATTTAGAAAAGGTGAGGAATGTTTTAAGTCCCCCCTCACCCACCCACCCATCCACTGATTGAGCTGTCAGAGCTGAATGTGGGGGAGGCTGTCGAAGAAACCAAATCAGCCAAGAGAGTTAGTTTGAGTGGCTGAATAGTTTTGAGGATAATGAAGCAGGGAAGGTATGCGTCACTAATGCCCGGAGTGTGGCGGCCTGCTCAGAGGGGAGACCCTAAAGAGTCTGGGCTTCCAGTAGAGGTAGGCAGTGATTAGGCTGCGATGCCTAATTCTCATTCCTTTAATATGCAAATTTTAGGTATGCAGAGATCTGCTGCTTTTATTTAAGAAATATGTCCTCGGGCGATAGGGATGTGCTTGGGGGAGATTTCTGTTTTAGTGTGAAATAAATAGTTGTTAAAAGGATCACATGAGTTTGTGTCTTAGAAGATGAAAAGCTAATTGACATGAATTATTTATGGTGATGCGATATTTTATAGAAATCAAACAGTGGAAAAAATAAAACAAAGTTCAAACATTCCATCTGAAAAACGCATGCCATTATAAAGAGCCGTGGAATATTCATAAGAAATGCTCTCATCTGGATTATTAATGCTGTTTGTGACACTTGTCCAAAGGTCACTGAACTGTAATTACCAAACCAGTGCCATAGGAATATTCATGTAAGGTTGGAATATATTACGGGTTACAGTTACACATGGAAAACTGACAGCAGCCAGAACAGGAATGGGCAGCAAACTAAACCAGCAGGCTGGTAAAACAGCACTGTTACACTATTATGATACTTACGGTAAACTTGGCTTACTCTGTAAAGTGATCTCGCAGTACCTCGGGCCCAGTCTTCTTGTGAGCTGAAGTGAAGATATATCATTGGATGCATTACATCATCATTCAGTCCTGAATGTCATTTGTTTTCTGTGGTAATTCTGAAATGTCCTGTAGAAGAAAACAGATGTTGAATTTGGTTGATTCTAAAGACTGTGTTTCACCTGTTTCAAACCTATTTACCCTTAAGAAAGACCCTATCATTAGCCCTTATGGGATTAACCCTTTTATAGCCAGGTTTGGTGATGGCTGAGACCTGATGCATGAAGGAAGTGACATCCTCTGCACTGCCCTGCCAGGAAGTCTTTTCCTAGTGAAAGACTTCCCTCATCACAGACACGACACCAATATTGGTATGGTTGCTCGGAGGGTGGTCTGTGGTTAAATGGGTCAGGACTCTGCACCTGTGATCGGAAGGTTGTTGCTTTGAATCCCATGGTCACTGTAGCATCTCCTTTGGGCCCTTGAGCAAGGCCCCTTAACACCCCCCCCAAAAAAAAAATGTTCTCCTGGGGTTATGGATAAATGGCTGGCCCTGTGCTCTGACCCCAAGTTTTGTTCTTTCCTGTGACAGAGCATGATGGGAAATGTGAAAACGAATACATTCCAATGTACCTTTATTTGTACAAATGGCAGATAAAAAGCATGTCAGGACATGGATGCCAGCTCGCCGTGTGTGAATTCCCACCCTTTCTCGTTCTGCTGCTGGAGCACTCCGCCACTGAAGGTCCCCTGGCTTCAGGATGCTTTGCTACCTGCGGGTGCCGTTGTCACATGTCTGTTTCTTGACGACTCCCGTGTGGCGGGGATCCCCGGAGCGTAGGAGAGTGCTGTCACTGTGACCTTCTCCTCCGCCTCCGCTTTCAGAGCCGTACAGTATCGACGAGCTGAAGATCTGCTCTCGGATGATACAGTGGGGGCTGTTCGAGTCGCCTGCTTCTGCTTCACTGGTGCTGATGCGTGGGGGAGTTCCCAAGGCTGCCATACTTTCCTAAAATATCGAATGCAAACTGCCTGTTGACATAATATTTTCTGAGAGATCTTAAAGGGCAGCGGTGATTTGGCAATCTTTTGAACAGAGCTGGGTATTTTTGGTTTGCGGTTGATTTCATGTTTTCTTTTGTTATTTTAAGGCTATTATAAGCAGTGTCACTGTTCAGTTGTATCCATTCTTGTACCCCACCTTAGTTTGGCTGTAACTCTATAAAAAATCCTTGCTGGTTTCCTGTAGATGGCAGTTGTTTAGGGTACATGTGCGTCACATATCACAAAAAACAGCGTCCCATTCACATGTAGCATCTAGACCATTTTCTAAAGAGTATAACTGGGTTTTAAAGTGATTAAAAGCAAGAGTAAATCCCCATAAACATTTTATCGGTTTAACAATACAATTTGTACTTTGGCAAAGACTATCTGAAGAGGTACTTATTTGTTTTTACTTTGATTACTTTGATTGCTTTAGAAGCTGCTTCTTTAAAAAAAAAAAAAAGGAAATGTAGCGATTGCATTTGATGGCACAGTAGGCATGTGGTGAGTTTGAGCTCATCTGTATGCCTGCACTTGTTGACTCACTGATTTTCAATTCAGTAAGAAAGGAATGTGTCTTGCAAATGACGTAAAAATGGTGCAAAGGCATCAGTACAAGAATTATTGATTATACCTACAGTCAAAGCGGCTTGATATATCTACTCATTTGCTTAGTCCCCAGTTAAGTAAAATTGTGCTTCAGGTTTGTTGTCTGTTGGGTGCCTCGACTGCGGAACTAAGCTTGCTGATGACAGTTTGTGGGGGTTTAACACTGTGATCCCTTCTTCTTGTTTTAGCTGTAATTTTGCCAGCATGTAGAAGGTTGGGGGTTGTCGTCCTTCTCCTTTTATCTGCATTCCCCTCTCTGCCTTTTTGAGAAAGCAAGATTAGCCCATGCCTGGAGAAACTGGGCCTTACTCAGAGGCTTGACACAGAATCACTCTGACGATCCACAGGTTTTAACCTGCGACCTTGTGATGACCAGCACAATGCTCTAAGTCGCACGCCACCCTCTGTACTGGTCGGCTTTCTTTCTCAAGGCCACTACCTAGAACTTAACCTTGTTGCCTGCCGTTCACAGGCCCGGTCCCTTAACTTTCCATCTTCTTTCTCAGATCTGACCCGCCCTTGAGATTGGAGTCCAAGCTTCAGTTTCTCTGAGCCACGGCTGAAGATCCACCATGAGCATCCTCCTGGTGGAGCCCTTCTATGGGGGCTCCCACAAGCAGCTGGTCGACCTCCTGCAGGAAGAGCTGGCCGATTGCGTCCTGCACACACTGCCTGCCAAGAAGTGGCACTGGCGTGTTCGGACAGCGGCGGTGCATTTCATGCAGGCCATCCCGGCCAGCGCCGCATACAGGTGAGCGTGCCAATCCAACGCCAATCGCCCACTGATGCGGCCTTCCCTCCCGTCAGCCGGCCCACGGCAAGATGCCTTTGCTCGATTACCGAGAAACGGCGGGTGAAGTCGAAGCTTTGGCAAATGCGGGGAAACCCCAGCGACCACGAGGCTCTGACTCAGCCATCCTTATTTGTCATGTTGCTGTCTGTCTGATAAGTGTTTTCACTCTGCTGGTTATTGATCATGGGTCAAGCTCCTCGCACACACTCTCTCGGCACCCATCGCTGCCATGCTCCGTCCTTTTAGGGGAGTGCAGTTAGCCTCCACCCTTGTTTAGTGCGAGTAAGGCTGAGTGGCTCCGAGACCATCCACCTGTCCCAGCTCCTCAGATCCTTACAGTGTGACCGGAATGAGGTCACGCTGCTTGCACATAGACAGGCTGGATGGTAATAAAGATGGTCTGTGTGTCAAAATCATTGAGACCAATTTGGTTCTCCCTGAAGCTCTTTGGTGTCCAGAGAAACACACCAAGTGGAATTAAAGTTAAAATGAATAAATAAAAAAATAAAAGTTTGTGAGTGATAAACTAATCAGGAAAGTTCCCATGGGATTATGTTATGGTGAATTCAGGAGTTTATTTCTATGAAGTAAATAGAGTGACTTTGGCCTGATTTTTATTGTGAGTGCTTTAAATATTTGCTCACGGACAGCATGATAGTTACATGCCTGTGGAGTCTGTGAAAGTGCTTCTACATTGGGAACGTTTCTGTGTTTCATTCTCTGATGTAAAGGCCTGCTCCTCTCTTTGGAGCTGCGCTGCCCCTATCCTGCACAGCAAGAGAGTTGTTGGCTATGCAGGGCTCTGGCTCTGCACCGATTTAACATTTGCGTGCCCTCACACGCTCAGCTATCCGAACAGAGCGCCCCCTGCAGTCCGATAACGTTTGGCAACCCTACAAGCCGCAGTTCTCGGGATGTGGCCTTTCAAAGGATTGCGTGCTTTTCTCTGAAAATTCCTAAATCTCATCAAAGCCTAATGAAGCATATTCACGCCGCGTCCGTCATTCACGCACCTCTCCCCCCCCCAGCATCCGGCGCGATTGCCAGCTCTCCTCGGTATTCCCCAGTGGGACAGCCGGTTGGGCATGACACGGTAAACTTTCATCGACAGGCAAGCGGGCTCTAGGTCTGCAGTCCTACAGAGCGGGGGGGGGGGGGGAGGCTTTCCTTTTTCATCATCCGAGACATAATAGCACAAGGGGAAAATTCAGACATTTGAATCTCATCGCAAAGTATGTTAAAATGGAAAACAGAAGCACTATATCACCTCCGAGACACGAAAACTGAGAACTCTCAGTTATATTCTGATCACTGTGGTGACGACTGCAGATGCACGGCAGCCGTCGAGAGCCAGCATTACCGCAAATGTCAAGGGAAACATTCTGTAGTGGAGAGTAGGGTGGCGGCTGTGCGCCGGTGAGGATCGCCACTGGTATCGTAGGCCCCCCACCCACGCCCATCACTCCTGTACCTGCCTTGTTGGCAGTTCTGCTTCCTTCTGAGCTAAACCTATACAAAAAACACGAACAAGACAAAAAGTCGATGTCCATTTGTTCCTGAGCTGCCTGCAATCGTTAGGGGCCGTTAGCTATAAATGTAAGCACGGCTTTAGACGAAATGAAGTGCCAAGGAGTGGTGGGAACATTGTATATATGGAGGTCTCCCAGTGCCTGTCCCACTGGGGTACCCCGTAACATACTGAGTCTCAGTGGGCATTTACTGAAAGACCTGCTACAGGGAGTATAAAAGATTTTTTTATTTTTTTTGGCACGTTTCACTCAAAGCTGTTAATTCATTTTTTACACATACCAAGGGAAATGCAATCGGATGAATAAACCCGTAGCAGTTTATAGGAAATGCTGTTTGTGAAGTTCTGGATTGGCGGTCTGATGAAGGAGCGTTTCGAGAGGAGCAAGGATGGCGGGGGAAACCCGCACATTATTTCAGTGAGGCGTGGGGAGACCTGCACGCGGATTTAGTCCAACGCGGAGGTAGTGCTGACCTAGAAAGCCGCGGGCGAGAGCAGCTCGCTTAAGGCAGCATCCCGCCTTCCAGAAGCACAAGAAAGAGAGAAGCTTCTGGGTGTGGGCCGCTTACAGGAACCCGGGGAATAGACGAGGCGCAGAGAGCCAGCCTCCCACATGCAGCGCCGGCGCGCCAGTCTCGGCCGTTTCTGTACCCACAGATCCTCGCCGCTGCCCCCCAAAGCCAGCGGGCGATAATTACCGCGCACAAATCCACCCGTATCATGTCAACACGCCGGCGTGTTTACTGGGGGCTCTCCGTGTTGCCGCCGTGTTTACCCCTGTCGAGCCACACGGGAATCGCTCGCGCTTGTTTCTCCTATCTATTCCAGAAGCTTCTCCATGTGGGAGCGTGGGGGGGGGGGGGGATGCGCCCTCCCCAGTTGTGGGATACTTCCAGCAATCTGTCACACACTGCTGCCCTAAATAAATCGGGATGCTGGTCCGGGTTGTAGGCTGCGTGCTGCGTGCTGCGTGTCCGGTGCCAGCCTCCTCTGAACACCAGTGCGGATTAGTGTGTTAAGGGCTTTCGTTGTAGTATTTCCTGCATCAAGGAGTAACATTTCAGCTTAAGGTATCGTCATTTTGTGCAATTTTGGAGCAAATCATTAATCATCAACGTGCAATGTCCCGAAAGCCAGCACCCTGCTCATGGAAATTGAACCCTTCACCAGGGCACAGGTTGGTAAATTTCAGTGTAATGTGTTAGGGGAACAGGTCACTTCGAGGCTTTCTGATGGAAACATTCTATATCCTTCATTATGGTAGGATTTACAAACATTGCTGATTTTCTGTGCATGTTTGAAATCCATGGTGGCCGAGACTGAATTAGTGTAACTTTTTATTTTTTCTCTCTCTAAAACCCAGATTTCCTTTGCAAATGATACTAAATTATATATATTTAAACCATGCCCCTTGGCTATGGCTTGCCCTGAAATGTCGTTAATAAGGATCCGAGTGTTAATGGCTGGTATAGCTCCAGTTTTAAATTAGAAATAACCCAGAACACTTCTTGACTTATAGAAAAGGTTAGAATTAAGTACAATGAATTAATCTCAATTTCCCGCTGGTGTGTACGAATACAGGGACCATCTGATCGACCCCGTCGGAGGAAGGGAGCCAGTGGGCTTCATACGTGCCAGGGGCTGGGGTGGGGGACACTCTGAGAGCCTAGTTTTCTGGGGCAGAGCACTGGAGATACCGCTCGTGACCTGCAGGGTGGCGCCGTTTATAAGCACCAAAATAAGTGTGGTGGGTGAAAGATCAGAGGATGATGACTGCAAGTAATAGTGCCTAAATGGGGCAGGTCAGATGGCAGCAGACAGTGGGGGGCAAGCAGCATGGAAGTTTGAGGTCACAGGCCAGCTCCTTTGTAAAATGGAGCTGTGAGGGTGCACAGTACAGAAATTGCAGTGGCGTGGGTGTGATGTTGGCTGCCTCCTGACTCTTATCTTTCCTGTGACACATTGCCCCAGTTAATCAATTTTAAATGTTCATCCTCGCTGAAATGGCAGCACGCAGCTCTCTGTCTTCATGTCATGCAATGTAACGGTCGCTAAGTCATCCTTCCTTGGTCTTTCACTTGCTAGACTTGTCTCGGTGACACCCTGCTGCCTCTGAATGGCGCCGCCCTAGAGGTCGCACACAGTGTTCCCCCCACCCCAGCCCCTGGCACGCAGGGTGCCCATGGACTTCTAGCAGGAGCGGGAGCATCTCCGGAAGCAGAAAGATATGGGTGTGGCTCGAGATGCCAGTCCTGGAAGTGCCGGTAGATCCCAGTGATTCTGCAAAGAGGGATGAGCTGGAGGCCGGCAGGTCGTTTGGGACGTTTTTTGGAGGCTTTCTTATCAGATTTTACCGCTTCTGATGGGGCAGAGTATCCCTGTATTTGTGCCTTCTGTTGTTGGCAGTGTTGCTTAAATGGTTGAGTTTTATTTTTGTCTTGCTGTGAAAGACTTTAAAGCAACCAGCATAAACTCCTCTCCCGCGTCTCCCATTCAGCCATTTCCCCATCTCCGTGCGCTGGAAGTTACAGCCTTTGTTCTCAACAATCGGCCGGGCCGAAGATCTCAAAGACGTCGGGCTCTCGTATCAGACGAGCCACAGAAACATCTTTTTTGATTTTCTTTTCTCGGCGTCCTCCCAGGGCCGTGGCTTTAACCAGATTAAAATCCCGAACGCTGATGGCTATCAGCTCTGTTCACGCGGCACTGATCTGCTTTTCATTTGCCGGGGAAGGGAGGGGGTTCGGTTGTTACCCACTTGGAAGCACTTAAAGAGGCCGTCCCCTGGAAGCTCACAGGTGTGGGGTCTCTGGGGCAGAGCTCAGCGGCCGCAGAGCCGCCGGGGATGGCACACATCTAAGATCGAGGCGCTTAAAGCTTATTGACGCTCCATAGCACGAGTCAACCCATTAGGGGTCATCAGCGCCTCCTAGAGCCCATCTTCTCAGGGGGTGCTGGGTTCAATTTGTCTCAGGCAATCTCCTGACAGTGCAGCACCAGCAGTGAAGCTTACCAGGGCAGCAGGGGGGGGCTGTACATGGGCTCTGACCGGCACTGATGGGCCACCTCCACCATTTGGCCAGAGTTTGGACTCCCACGGCTTGTAGGGTAGTGGGAGTCTGCGTGAACCGCTCATGTCTTCAGGTCCAAGCGCTCCTTGAAGTCAGACCTTAGCGTAGCCGTGTGCAGAGCCCTCCCAGCTGCCCTACACCCGCGCTGCACAGGATGTCCCTAAGACTATTCTTGGCAAGGAAAGGTAAAAATAGAGAAGCTCCATCTGGTTCGAGTCAAAGCACCGTTTGGCTCGGGGGGGGTTGGCGTCTTTGTTCACGGTCCCGCAGGCGGGGAGGGCGAGTGTGCTCCTCTGGGCAGGCGGGCGGGCGGACAGCGGCGCGATTGTGCAGGGGGCCGCGGCTGGGTGGGCTGCCCACATTAAAGGCGTTGGGGCGGCAATGGATGAGCAGGGCTGGGGGGCTCTTCAAAGCCTCACGAATCCCCTCCCCCCGCCTCTCCCACTTCACAGGCACGGGGTTGTGCGTTTTATTAGCGGGCCGTGTGGCTCTCAGCGATGCCATGGAGCCGGCATGTATCGGCAGAGGTGAGGTGAACTGTTAAAACCATCTCGAGGAACATACGACAGGCAGTACCTGGGAAACAGGGGGTGGACTCCCCAGGGCCGCCCGAGGTCACGCTGCTTCTAATTAAGCAGCGTAATAGACAGAACGAGCCAGAATGTTATTAACCTGCTGCTCAAAAACTTACCTCGCTAACAATGCTAAAAATGCTAAGGAGAACGTGGAAATTGTCCTGTTTTGCGACTGTCCTGACCAGAGCCTGGCTGTCGTGCCGTTCTGGGGAAGATTTATATTATTGTTTACAGGATTCCGCAAACTTCGGCCGCGGGAGGAATATTCTGGCATTCCTTCTCGCTCGTGGTAATACTCTTAAAATAACGGAGCAGAACATGAAAACACTCAATTATCTTAGCATTATTTGGGCTTTTAATGCTCCATTTTCATCCTTTGTGACACAAAAGTTCACCCGCGTTTCAGAGGGCGATTAGCATATTATTATGATGTAAATAGTGCCCATCATTCCGCTACATGCTAAAAATATAAAGCTGTCTCTCACTCACATCCCCTTTCAGAAAATTATGATTTAACTGTAATGATGTCTCCAAAACAGACTTCCACTTGGCTTTTGAAGACTTCTGAAGGTTTGAATGTGATTGGCTCCGGCCCAGAACACAATTCAGCATAAATCTTTGTCAATCCAGATTCACTGTTCCATATTATTGTACTAACACACAGTAAAATATGCTGTGCCTTAATGAAAATGCAGTAATTGACTCTGTGGAGGGACTTTATCATCCGTTCTGGCTTGATTTGAGGACATAATCTGCTTTGGCTGGTTCCTGCCCCTTTACTAGTGGGGACGGGTGTTAATAGCCCCCCCTCCCTCACTACCACCACAGGCATTAATGCCCATCTAATGTGCTTGTAATGATAATGTTTGAAAGTCGCCGTTTTAGTGTCGTAATGCAAAAGAGTTGACGAATCTTAAACCCTTTTTATGACAAAATAATTAGTATCTGTTTATATTTTTGCATGTTGACCGTGGTGTTAGCACAGCGCTAAGCTTGTTAAGCCGTGCTGTTAGCGTCGTCGCTCTCATTCCCCTGAGGGGTAGCAAAGGGGTCATTACCTGGTAATTGATTGCCATTGATTCTGGGTTTCCGTGGTGACACTCAGATCGCTCACACTGACCGTGGCATGCTAACTGTAGCGCCGTGTACTTCCCGACGCCCGCCTTAACGCTCTTATCTCTTCCTTAATGTCGTTGTATAGTTTAACGTTATAAATCAGGTCAACCTTTTTAAGACTTGTGGAAAAAAAAATTAATGGTATGCTATTTTTACACAGGAGATATTCTGTTAATTAGGTATGACCTTAGTCAGTCAAAGGCGGATCGTCAACAAACTCTCAGCCTTCGCCCCATTGCTTGTTCCGTTTTCGGGGATGTGGCGGGATCTGGGGCAGCTCAGCCGCACACGGTCCGCGACACGGAAGCAGCGACATGGACTCTGACATTGCTGGGTTCTCTGAAATATGCCTTAATCAGATGGGTTTCACATTTATTTGTAAATATTGGTCTACAAAGATATTGTGTGTAATTTGTCACATTGTACTCTGTTCATGTGACAATAAAGCTTCTGAATTTGTTTCTGGGGTCGACCAACCAGAGAGGTTCGTCAGATACGATGCACAGAGCCCCAACATCCAGACAGTGGGAACTGAATCAGGGACCTGACACCCAGGCAGCGGGTAGGTGGGTCAGAGCCCCGACACCCAGGCGGCGGGGAGCCGGGTCAGAGCCCCGACACCCAGACAGTGGGAACTGAATCAGGGACCTGACACCCAGGCAGCGGGTAGGTGGGTCAGAGCCCCGACACCCAGGCGG
>JABFEA020000100.1:190242-204143 GCA_019775915.2 Cyphomyrus plagiostoma | reverse complement strand
CCCCAGCTGGGGCCAAAAGCTTGTCCACACGATCTGGAAGGTCCCCTACCTGGGCACCAGGCAGGCAAGACACCGTATGGGACCCTCTATCACGCGTGCACACATAACTGTCTACTCCCCTAATAATTAAATCCCCCACTACCACAACCTCCCTCTTCCTGGGGGGAGGGGGCTCCTCAGTGCCCAAGGGCCCACCTGCATCTCCAGTCCCTTCCGGCTCTAAAGCTGGAAGCACCTGAAACCTGTTTGACACAGCCACCTCTGTAATGTGTGCGTGCCCTTTCCTGCATCTACGACCTATGGTCACCCAGCTCTCTCGACCTCTCTGCTCTTCATTCTCCCTCCTCCTAGTGGCGTACACACCATGCATCTCCCTAAGTGGTGTATTAACTAGCTCCTCTAACTCCCTGTTGCATTGTATGAGAGCCAGTTGCTCCTCAAGGTCGCGAACCTTGACCATGAGTGAGTCCACTAGCTTACATCGCTCGCAGATGAAGTCTGACTGGACACTAACGTCCAGAAGGGCAAACATCTTGCAAACACAACACTGAGCCAGCCCCATAATTAACTAACTCACTATGACCCCGTACACCCAGCCCAGTAAATTTATATAGTGTATTTAACTTAAAGATTAATTAGCGTAACGTTAATGCAATACAGTGCCGAGGCACAATGTCACAGTGGGCCTGCGTTCATAGTGGGGTACCGCAGAGTTCAATTTTAGGACCACCATTGTTCTTAATTTACATAAATGATATAGACACCAATATATACAGTAAACTGGTAAAATTTGCAGATGATACCAAGGTGGGTGGTGTAGCAGACACTGAACTAGCGGCTCAGCAGCTACAGCGGGATCTTGATTTAATTAGTGACTGGACCGATACCTGGCAGATGAAATTTAACATAGACAAATGTAAGGTACTCCATGTAGGGAGCGGAAATATAAAGTATAGGTATTTTATGAGTCCTATTGAAATAAAGGTAGCTGATTATGAGAAAGACCTTGGTGTATATGTTGATGCTTCCATGTCCCATTCGCACCAATGTGGGGAAGCAATAAAAAAAGCCAATAGGATGTTGGGGTACATCTCCAGGGGCGTGGAGTTTAAGTCAAGGGAGGTAAAGGTTAGTTGAGCTAAATCTGTTCAGCCTCAAGCAAAGGAGACTGAGGGGGGACATGATCCAGGTCTATAAGATTCTAACAGCTTTGGATGCTGTTCAACCAAATAGTTATTCAGCATTAGTTCAAATACAAGAACTCGTGGCCATAGGTGGAAATTAGCAGGAGAACATTTCAAACTAGATTCAAGGAAGCTGCTTCCTCCTAGTGCAAAGTCACTTTTTCCACAGGCCAGACTCAAATTTCACCAAAGAAGCATATGCACTGCTGTAATTTATTGTTCACTGTACTGTTTCATTTTGTTTAGTTGATAGTGGTTATTTGCTTCTTAGTATTTTGTTGGCACCATCAGGAACACACTTAAAAATGCCTTTAGATCCATTTTTTCATGGTAGATGAAGGGCATTGTTCATTTTCCAGACTAAGAGACACTAGCCTTGTGGTGTGTCTGTTGGGGGAATGTTAACATGTCGTATGGAAAAAAGAGGTGACGAATAGTAGAAGCTAATCTGCACTGAAGGGCCCAATAGCTGGAACATTGTTCAGATATCGCAGCATACATTGTAATGTTGCCACCACTGTCCAGGCACATCCACCGTGGCACTGTGACCGATGCCATTGGACCTTGTTGAGTTTACAGCCTGCCTCACTTATATTCACAAATGTGTCTGGGGTTTCATTGCCCTCCAGTTCTAACATGCTCCAAAAAATAACAGTTACAGGTAAATTACCAAACTTGTTTTAAATATTGTAGTATTTGAACTGAAGTGCAATATAGTCCAAGTACAATATTGTTTACAAGTACAAGCCACAATGTAAAAATAGATAGCAGTATGCAGGGATCTACTTACATGACAGTACTGTATTGGCTTACCCATGCATAGAAATATCTTTTCTGCTTTACCCTGTCACTACTCCATTGAAATGGAACTTTGTACTGTTGCTCCATTGTCACTGCATGCCTCTTCATTAGAAGGTCTATAGTTGACAGCAGTGGCGGAACAACTACACACAAGGCCCCAAGACAAAACACCAATCGGGCTCCCCCACCCCTCCCCTACCATGCACACACACACACACACACTCATTTACCCACACGCATATGTATATGTGGCAGCACTGAAACGAGTTTTAAGTGTAGGTGCAGGAACACAAAACTTTACGAGAGAATTTGACTGTCCCTCACAAAAACCGTAAAGTTTTAGTAGCTAAATTGCGTTTTCTATGCCTTTTCAGATAAGAGGAGATTTGTTTGGCTATGCCTAGAAAACAACGTTGTTACCAGTGGGGAGACCATCATAGTTTTACCAAGGACAAAAATTCCAACTCCAGCTGCCTGCCCATCTCATCCATTTCTGTTGCAATAATTACAGTGTATTGTCTAAGTGAATAGGGTATAAGTTAATTAGGTTAATTAGTGTGCACACACCATCTTTCTCATTCTCATAATGCACTCATGCATCTGGGTATAGCCCATTCAAATGTCATGTAGCCTTACTTTTTATACAGTTTAGACAGCACAGAATCATTAACCTACTTGAACGCATTTATTTATACAACCATAGATTTTGACATCAGTGATACAGTGAAGAGACAGTCTCTTTATTTCTCAACGCCAGCCCTCTCCATTAATCCAGGCTTGGGACCGGCAATGAGTTGAGCTGGCTTGCTCCCTTAAGTGGCTGGGTTAGGCTAAACTACTGTACATACATATTTACAAAGACTACACTAAAACATCCCGAAATATGTAGTCTAACAAAACGCAGTTTAATGAAGGTAGCCTACCTGGCGAAATTGCAAGCAAACAAATTAAAGCATAGCATATTCATTATATCCAGCAAAAAGCATTTTTTAAGAACATAGCCTACTTGGCAAAATTGCAAACAAACAGAAGCCATGCGGCATATAATATCCTTTTAGAACAGAACTTGCTCAAAGATTTTTTTTTTAGATCCCATGTAGACTCATCATGCACTGTAGTGCTAATTCCTCAATGGAAAATCATTAAATACAAAAGGAACAGCTTAGTTTGACTTCAAAACATTACTATGTATTATATTTTAAGTTTGTTGTATGGAGTTTTCAGATTTTTTTTATTATTATTAAAAATTACACCATACACTCCATAATATACCAAAAACGACAGATATATAAAATTGCAGATCAGAGTTAAAGTACAATTAATATATTCTAGCTGTCAAGAGCTTGGGAGAAGTTATATCAGTATAACTTTGTGTGTATATAGGAGGGCCCTCTGCGATCCAGGGGAAGGCCTGGGCCCAGGGGCTGTGCCCCCACCTGCCCCGCCTTTACCTCTGCCCCTGTTTGACAGGTTAATGGATGGTATGTTCCGGAATGTTGTGTTGCCCCCACTGACAGCATGCTGGATCTCCTGATGTATAATGCCGTTATTTGTCCGCACCATGTTCACTATTTCCATTTTTTGGTCATTTGAACATAGTGGAGCTTCTACCAACACAGGGCAGTGGTTTATCCCTGACAATAAACAATGTAGTAATCATTTACATATACAGAAAGGACAGAGCCCATAGATTGTTCAGTATCATCTGAGATGTTAGACAATAGATAACCATACTTAATATAATGACCTATTTTACAGTACTCGATAGTACTTTTGTGCAACTGTAGTACTGCATAGGTACCATAATGGTTTAGCTTTGAACATGGGTGTACAGTATTTATAGTACCTGATCGCATTCTTAAGTATCCACATTACAGATTCCACGATAAAAACCACCAAAAACTACAATAAACTACCAAAATCTACAAAACACCAAACAAACACAACAAGCAATTTTATCCCAGATGAACCCCCAAATTCTGTTATGACCCCATCTAGGAGAAGAGCCATAGTAGGATGGAATAAGCAAAGACTGCGAGGACGAAGAAGGGGAAGACAACAGGCAGATAGTAAAAGGCAGTGATTATTGAGAAATGGCAACGAGACACAGCAAATGAACAATACACTAATACACCAATGTTAGACATTGGACGTGACCCAGGTCCAGAATAAAGAAACACAAGACTAAGTATGAAATTCCCCTTTCTAAGTTTCCCACCCAAAACATAAGTGATACAGAAGACAAAACACTTCCCTAACTACCCAAGTAACAAAACCAAATCCGAACACACTTTAACAAAAATGGCACCCACTTCTCTCACACTGGGACAAACCACACAACCAAGATGGAACAGGAGAATTCATGCTCTGACAATTCAATTCCAAGCAATCAGATAAGCCAAGTGGAAAAAAAACAAAAGGTGCACGCAAAAGAGGTGAAAACCAATACACAATCCAAAGTCATCCATCCATTTTCCAACCCGCTTATCCTACTGGGTCGCAGGGGGTCCAGAGCCTATCCCAGAAGCAATGGGCACGAGGCAGGGAACAACCCTGGACAGGGGACCAGCCCATCGCAGGGCACATTCACATACCAACCACTCACACATGCACACCTACAGGCAATTTAGGAACTCCAATCAGCCTCAGCATGTCTTTGCACTGTGGGAGTAAACTGGAGTACCCAGAGGAAACCCCACGACGACACAGGAAGAACATGCAAACTCCACACACATGCAACCCAGGCAGAGACTTGAAGGCAGGTCCCAGAGGTTTGAGGCCACAGTGCTAACCACTGCACCACCATGCCATCCCCAATCCAAATCCAAAGTCAAATAACAGATAATACAAGCCAGTAACAATGCAATCATTGCAGGTATGGCAGTTTGTGATCTGGCAGGAGGGAGAAAACCAGAAGCAGCTATCTGGAGGGAAGAGCCGAAATTAAGTAGATGGAACGAACTGCTGTGAGGGAGCAGCGGAACGCAGAAATGCTAGAATCGATTTGCAAGACATAGGCAACTTGGCAGCATGTAACAACTAACTAACCTGAGGTTCCACCCGCCTTCCTTCCTGAGCCATACCTTGACCATGCTGATTATATGGTCAGCAACAACTGTGGCTGTTATTTCTGGATGTACTCTGGGGTCCGTTAACCTCTCTCTTCCCATCTCTCACAGGTGCCCCGTATTCTCAAAAAGCCTTGTCCCTGTGCAACAGCTCCATGTTAGAGTTTCTCGATTGCTTTGGCACATTTCACAAATGACAATTAACATTTGCAAAACAAGTGTAATCCCCACACCATAATGTCACTTCTGCACAGCAAAACATAATTTCTCTTTGCTTCATGCATATTTCCAAATGTTTTATCACATTAATGCAAATGGTCTTGTTCAATTGTCATCATTTGGTAAAATATTCAGTCGCTTTAGTTATTTTGGTCAAAATGCATTATGAGGCCTTGTTTCCCATTCTATTAATTATACACCCAAAACTATAAAACTGTAAGACCTCAGATATTCGCAAGGTTAGGTTCCAGAGCCCATCGTGAATGAAGAGCATTGGCGGTTGTTTGGTATACTAAAAATAAATATATGCTTATTTCTATAGTGTAAACCAGGGGTATTCAACTAAAATTTAAAGAGGCCTAGTTAAAGAAAAATTCTTGAAGGTCTGGAAGATCATAATGTCTAACTGTTTAGTGGATATATATTTAAGCAGTTTATTAGTTGCATTACTTGACTGTCAAAAAACGTTTTGACATTATTTATTGTCATGTGACATAGAATTTCGGCCAGCTGGTTGAAGTGAGATTTTCAATTCGAGATATCTGCACACCTGTAACAGTTCTTACCTTGTAAATAGTCTGCTTTTGTATTATAACCGTGTAAATACACATTTGATGTATCTAATTTTAGGCTTTATAATGGAATAATATAGATTTGCCTTAATATTTGCAGCATGAGTCTGAAAGCATGTCATGCCGCAGATGCTTGAGATTTGGCAGCCCTGAAAATGTACATTTTTTGTTTGAGTTTATATAACAGATAACATTACTTTATACATATGTTAAAAAGCAGAAACTTCAATGAACATGAAATCAACAATAAACTTAAATCTTATTTATCCAACATGTTATATAATACATATTGTATTTGTAAACTTTTCAGCGTTACAATTTCAGGAGAGCGCAGCCACTCCATTAGGAATATTGGGCCTCATTCACCAACCATTCTTATGAACAAATTTGTTCTTAAACCCCACGTACTCACTTTTTTTTTTACAAAGATTCTGACATTCCCTGATGTTTTCTTATCTGAATTTGTTCTTAGCTAAAAACAGAATCTATGCACACTCAAGCTTAAGACCATTTGTACGCACATTTGAGTAATGATAGTTTGTTCAAAATAATTGGTTATAGCAGTTTTGTTCATTCAGTTCATAAAATAAATCCAGCATGGCCACTCAGCTACAATCAATACGAGTTTGAGGCGAGGGAGGTAGAGAAAGAGAGGGGTTTCTAGCTTCCGCGGGCTCCCCATGGCCCGTGGTCACTGTCATGACCCCCCACTGACCGCTCTGGCCCCTCTCATGTCTGACTGGTCACACCTGGTCTTACAATTGTCACATGCATTAAACATACAGATACAGTGGCACCTTGGTTCTCGAACTTAATCCGTTCCTGACTTCGGATTGAATCCTAAAAAGTTCGAGTTCTGATCAAATTTTTCTCATAAGAAATAATGTAAAACCAATTAATTGGTTCCCAGCCCCCCCAAATTACACCTAAATATGTTTTTTTTGTTAGCATTTAAACAAAAAATGAACAGGATAAAACAAGAAGAGCATTTTTTCTTAATGGCTTCCAAAACAATAAAGATCTTACCCCAACGTTACCCCTGTCCTGCCCTGTTCGTCTGCGGAGGTCCCGGGACCATCGGACTGACAATCCTTCTCTATCTCCGGGGGGGGGGGAGGAGCTTGAGTGAGATCCCTCGGGAATATCACTGACTGCCTCATTGAGCCCCACTGGTGGGTTGCCCCCACCATTGCCCTAGCGTGGCAGATCCTGGCTTGGACCTTGACTCTTCGTGTCCAGAAGGGGGAGAGGACACTTGCGTAGGGGTCAGGTCCCACCCACCCTACGCCCTGGCTTGCCTTTGGTCCCCCTGGCTTTGGTTTGCTGGTCGCCTCAGGTTGCTCTTGTGGCAGTCTTGTTGGTCGCCTTCAGTCCTGCCTCCAGTGGCTTGGCAGTTGCCTGTGGTGTCCCCTGCTTTGGCTCGGCTTTTGCTCGCTTCTCACCTCCTCCGGTGTCCCCTTCTGCTCCATTCTCGCCTCCTCTGGTGTCCCCTTCTGCTGTATTCTCGCCTCCTCTGGTGTCCCCTTCACCTCCCTTCTCGCCCCCCTGTCTGTCCCTCCGTTTTCCTCCACACCTCCTTCATTGTCCCCTCCAGCTCCTACCTCGCGGTTGCCTGCTGCCCCTGCAGCTTCTACCTTCTACTAGCCGGGGTTCCCTTCGGCACCTTGCTCCCCGCCGCCCTTTGCTTTCTTGCCCCCGGTGTTTGCTCCACCCTTGTTCCCTCCTAGGCCCCTTTGCTCCTCTTGTTGTCCCTTCATTGTCCCTGTTGTTTTCATTTTTGGTGTTCCTGTGACTCTCGGTGCTCCCCTTTGTCGATCTGTCCTGGTTGTTGTCTTGGTCCCTGTTTTGCGTGTTGATCCTGTTTCCCATGGTCCGTTGATGTTTTTGCTTTTGGTTCCACAGGTCCTGTGCTGTCCGTTCCCTCTGGTCCCTTTGGCGCACCTGGTGTTCGGGGGGGAGGTTGGGGGGGTTCTATCATGACCTGCTCGCCCAGTCTGCCTGTGTGCCACGCCCCCTTCTTGCCTCATGTGAAATCCCGGTGTTCTCAGCTGTTTCTAGTCATTGTTATTTGGTTCTTGTATTTGCTTCCATGTCCGTTTAACCCCTGTCCGGTCATTGATGTTTGTTTGTGTTTAGTCCTGTTTCCTTAAATAAAACCCCATTTACCCGATTACACTGCTTCTGTGGACGCCATTCCATAACAGAGGTTAAAAGACATGCAGCAAGGTTAACTGGCTTCTTTAAATGCATGGCCTGCAATAAACTGGTTTACCATTACCATGTCCTGTGTGCTTCTTTGGGTAGATTCCAGGCTCTCCATGACTCTGGATAAGAGGTTAGTAGATGACAGGATGCATATGCATATAGTTTCTCTTGTTATGGGCTCATTCATTTACCAGAAACATTATTGGTGGATAAGAAAACATTCTGTGTTTAAACCCTTCACATGCACAAATTTTATACTGCAAAAAGGAAAAAAAACAAACCATGTTAATTAGAAACCTTTATTGCTAAAGGTTGTGCAACTTGAACTACTGTTTTATTTTGAGCTAACTAGCTAGTACTCTAGCTAGCAAGCAATCAATATAAAATACAGCTAGTCGGCTGTCAGAAAAAATCAAATGGTCAACATTTCTAATGGTAACACACATTTAGCCACCTACAACTTCTGTAGTTTTACGGAAGCAACTAGGCAGTTGGCTCATCAGGGTTTCAGGTTGCGGAAGTTCTCCACCTTGCTTTCTTAAATCCAGTTTAAAACGTTCTCCCACTAATTTGCACCTATGGCCACAAGATCCTGTATTTGGGCTCCCCTTTGAGTCTAGTCCCTTCCAAAGTTTTTCCTTCTAGGGAGTTCTTCCTTGCCACTGTTGCCTATGGCTTACTCATCGGGAGCTTTGAGTGGGGATGCTGTAAAGTGCTTTGAGACGATGTAATGTTGTGATAACATGCTATACAAAAATAAATTGTTATTGTTGTTGTATTTGAACTAATATTAGTTTGAACAGCATCCAGACCTATTAGAATCTTATATAACTAGATCATGACCACTCTTAGTATTCTTTGCTTGAGACTGAACAGATTCAGCTCAGCTAACATCTCCTCATGAGATATTCTTGTAAGACCAGAAATCATTCTTTTAGCGCTATGTCGAACCCTTTCTAAGGCAACAATGTCTTTTTTAAAGTAAGGTGACCAAATCTGCATACAATACTCCAGGTGGGGTGTTACTAAGGAATTAGTGTAATCTTAGCATCACCTCCCTTGATGTAAACTGCACACACCTAGAAATGTAATTCATCATCCTACTGACCTTTTTAATTGCTAGTAGGATTTCTAATAGGTAATTAAACAGGGGCTAAACAGGTAGGGCAAGCTGACCAATCAGAGCACACTGGGCTGAATGTGGATGGGCCTGAAAGCTCAAACAGAGTGTTTCAGATTGTAATACTCAAGCATGTTACTCTATTCTTCTAGACCCCAAAATAAAATTATAAAAAGTGGATTAGAGCCCAATAGGTTCCGTTTAATATTCAGTTAACTATATGCTGTTTGTAGATGTGAGAAAAGTTTCCAAAAATCCATAATTTCCTATCAATGAAAACTTACTATTTACTATTTAAATACTATTCGTAATTATAATGGATGAACATCTACGCAAGCAGAAACCCTCTGATACAACTTGTCGTCCAGCTTTTATTTCACTGTTGTGTGACAACATGATCTCCCGTAACTTAAATGTAATATTACTTTCAATAAAATCATTCTTCTTTTTTGGCACCATGAACTGTCCCAAAGGATTTGGTGCCATGAATGCTCTGTTACAAAGGCTACTGTCTGTAGTAGCCAGCTACCCTAATGAGTAAAAAGGGGACCCCTCAGGGAGATCCCTCAGTGATCCATGCATTTGAACACCTACAATCCACAAAATGAAAAAAAAATGTTCCAAAGGCACACAGAAACTGTGGTAAGACAAAAGACTAGAAGATCGTTCTGTAACTAAACATATTACAAAACATACGATAATTCATTAACATTAATGTACCAGCATTGTCTTGGATAATGTGTTTAATAGCCCCTCAGTCATATTTTGTTGTGGTATTTAA
The DNA here is from genome assembly GCA_019775915.2 of Cyphomyrus plagiostoma. Lineage (NCBI taxonomy): Eukaryota > Metazoa > Chordata > Actinopteri > Osteoglossiformes > Mormyridae > Cyphomyrus > Cyphomyrus plagiostoma. The sequence goes on along the minus strand of JABFEA020000100.1, from coordinate 194,193 downwards.
TGTATGCATATGTGTACATGTTATGTTTGTGTGTACAATGTTGATACCACCATTAAAAATGTATGTTTGTGTAATCAACACCAACATGTACTTTTTGTTATTCTCCTGATTGTTGCCATTACATGATTATAATAATTGTGATGGGCCTCCTGTCATACTACTGTTCTCTTAGACTTTCAATCATTTTTAGTTCTGATAATAACAATAAGAATGAACCATGCCTTGATTATTACTGGCATAATTTAGGGCTGGGACACTGATTGTTTCAGTACAGCTAATAAAATACTGTAATTTCACTTCATTACAATTAAAATGTACAGAAATTATAATGTTTTTAGCTAACAAGCCAACAAACTTATTTTTATGGATTACGACTGGTGAGGTGATACATCCTGAGGCAATGGTTTTAGGAGTTACTGCAGTCTGTTTTATTGGTACTATAGGTACAGGTTTTTATTGAAAACCAGTTAAGAATCCTTTAGTAGCTTAACAGGGATTTTTTTTTGCATGTTTTCCTGTAAAATCAATAAATGTCAATACATAATTTATCTTTTGGTACCACACCAGGAAAGTGTAGAGGAAAACAGCATGGCAGCCTACTCCTAGATATCCTTGGGGCTCAGTTACAAGTCACTCATTGCTGAATTACAAAATATAAACTGGGAAAGAGAGCAGTAATGTGTGTGTTATGGTCCCAGTCCTAACAATAGCAGATTAATTCATAATAAAATAGTCCAGCAGAAGAGTTTTCCGCCAGTAACAACAAAATGTCAGGAAAAATTAAATTCAGATATAAATTTCACAAAATAAACATCTACAAAATAATCATGATTAATAACATAAATGCACCTAACTTAGATAAATGCACAAATGTTGACACTTAATAACATCATCAGGTTTTGCGTCATTGTGCAAGAAATCACAGTTATAGTATATTCTCAGTTTTAAATAAAAAAATACTTAAAAATGCATCATTAAAAATTAACATTTTAATTACAGAACAACCCACTAATAAATTCAACAATAACAACATTAATATGAAGATACTCAAAAGTCACAATCATACCACATAATGAAAAATTATGAAAAAGTTTCACTTTAAATCTTTAGATTTTAGATTAAATTGTTGTTGTTATTAATCTTTTCCTTAGTCACACCTCTGCATTCACTGCATTATTCTCAGCCGATTGTTGCTCACTGTCTATGATTCCGGCCTTGCTCTCTGAATCTCTAAACTGGTGTGGTCTTCCTGTTCAGTGTGTTGGTGGTAGACGCCTCCCTCTCTCGGTCTGCTTTTCCCAGCCTATCCAGGGTGCTCATGCCCCTGTCTCTCTCCATTGTGGATGACAGTAGAGGTGGGGGCTGAGAGGATGGGGCAGAGGAGGTTGAGGTATTTAGAGGGGTGTTGGAATTGGAAGAATTCTGGACTGATAAAGGGTTGTTGGACTTGGAGAGAGAAGGCAAAGTACCCCCGAGGAGCACCCCGCCACCACCTCCACCCCCCTCTTTTGGAAAACAATTATGTAGCTGGTACAAAGTGGCTCGATCCACTGTCCCATAGATTGGTGGTGCCCCTAGAGTGCCCAAACCTACCAGTTTGGAATCCCTCGAAAGGGTGTACATGGATATGTCACCCCCTAGGGCGGAGTGCGAATGGGAGTGAGGGTTGGGTAGGGTGGAGACAGACATGGGCCCTGCTGGCCCCTGAGACAGAATCGCTGAGGGGGTTATACCAAAATTCTTGCCCCCTCCCCCAATAGGGGAGGGGTCACGGGACCGTGAGGGGTCGGTTGAGTGTGAGCTGGAGCGGGAGCGATGGCGGAAGCGGTAGCTGGGCAGGCGCAGCATGGCATGGGTGGTGCTTTTGAAGAGGTCTGTGCGTGAGCGACAGCGAAGCTCCTTGTTCTTCTCAATGTAGATGTTGACGGCCAGCACACCCACCATTTCTGCCAGGATGAAGGACAGGCCCCCAAAGTAAAATGACCAGCCGTAGGAGTAGTGCCACTTCTTGTCCTCATCCTTCTTGGGGGAGATGTCACTCAGCGCTGCTGAGATGTAGACGATGACACCAATGATATTGCTAAGGCCTGGAGGATGTGCAGTTTGAGGAACAAGAAGCAGAAAGACATTTTAGGAGAAGGAGAACTGTGGTAGAGTGATTTAATTAACATGACGACTGTAAATAAAGGCCTGAGAAAGCCATAGGGGCACAGACTGCTACATCACCTGCAGCCACAAAGAGAATGCCTGCCCCCAGAATGATATTTCTCTTGCTCTTGTAAAAGCGGCTGGCAGCCACACACACCCCCCCCAGCAGGAGGAGTATGGCACTGAGGATGGGAAAGATGCTGGAGGCTCGAACCACCCCTGCAGAAATGTAATGAAGTCCTTAGTCCAAGTTCATTATAATGTGCATACCATTTCCTGGTTCTAATATTACTCAGGAGACTCCATGTTAGTATGGTGTTTCTTGATGAGATTTGGTGGAAGTCCAAGAATCATCTACAGTCATTGACAAAAGTCTTGTCACATAAGGACATATTAACTTAAAAAGGCATATAACTTTATTTGTAATCAATCAGTTGTTACAATAAATGGATCAATTTAATGCCAAGGGCTTTCACATTAATAACTGGGTGCAAAATGAAAGAGTCAAAAAGTGTCCTGATGTTCGCAACTTGTTAAAGTCCATAACACCTGTTTTTGCAAGGACAAAAGTCTTGTCGTGTCTTTTAATGATTCAACCAATCACAGATTAGAGGTTCGCCTATGACAAATACTGTAATTAACATAATCCCAGGTGTGTATAAAAAGAACCCCAGCACACCAGACCTTCACTTGAAGTGCAACCTGACTTCTGACAACATGCCAAAGATTCAACCACAGACTAAGTCTGTTGTTGAGGTGGCAGACGTCGTTAATGTATCCAAATGTCAAGTGAAGAGGATTAAAAAAAGATATGAAGACACTGGTGATGTTCATGACAAGCCCAGGTCAGGCAGACCCTGTAAGACAACTCTTCAAGCGAACCCTTTATTGCTTCGAAAGTCCAGGGCCAACCCTTTTTCAACTGCAGCAGAGCTACATCAGAAGTGGTCACCAGAAACCACTGTGTCTACAAGAACAGTTATTCTCACACACAGTGGTCTCCATGGCTGAATTAGTGCTCAGAAACCAACATTAACACAACAAAAAAAGCGTGTTGAATTTGCCAAGGCCCACAGCTTTCAGCAAGGATGGACAGTGGTAAAGTGGCAGAAGGTTGATTTTTCTGACGAATCATCCATTGAACTGCGTACCACATGCCGCATATACTGCAGGAGACCTGTTGGAATCCGCATAGACCCAAGATTCATCCAGAAAACAGTCAAGTTTTCATGGTTTTGGGTTACATCCAGTATGGGGGTGTTTTAGAGATCTGCAGAGTGGATGGCAACATCAACAGCCTGAAGTATCAAGACATCCTTGCTACCCATTACATTCCAAACCATAAGAGAGGGCAAATTCTGCAGCAGGATGGTGTTCCTTCTCATTCTTCAGCCTCCACGTTGAAGTTCCTGAAATTTAAGAGGATCAAGGTACTCCAGGATTGGCTAGACCAGCTACCAGACATAAACATTATTGAGGATGTCTCGGGTAAGATGAAGAGGCTTGGAAGACCAAACCACAGAATCTATACAAACTCTGGGACTCCTGCAAGACTACTTTCTTTGCCATTCCAGAAGACTTCATCAACAAGTTCAGTCAGTGCCATGACATATGGATGCGGTCTTCCAAGCGCATGGAAGTCATACACGTTATTAATTCTTTTTTTCCAAGGCACAATGACTTTGTTCTGATGTTATTGTAGCATATTTATGTATTCAAAATAGAGTACAGTGGTACCTCGGTTCTCGAACTTAATCCGTTCCGGACTCCGGATCAAATCCTAAAAAGTTCGAGTTCTGATTG
>JABFEA020000100.1:178800-190142 GCA_019775915.2 Cyphomyrus plagiostoma | reverse complement strand
CTGTTTCTGGTTGTTGTCATTAGTCCTCTGTATTAAGTCCGCGTTTCAGCTTGTTTTCCCAGTCCGGTCATTGGGTGTGTTTGACTTGTTTACAATGCTGGCTTAAAGCAACGCATTCTGATCCTGATGCAATGCATTACGGTTCGATGCATTACGACCTCACACTCAGCTGCACAAACTGGAACCGCCTCCGTGACGACACACCTTTGCCCTTATTGGCTGAAGAGTTTAGTTGCACAAATGACGTTGGTATCCCGGGCAGCTCCGATGAGTAATCAGCTATTTCTCACGAATGTCACGTAAAGCAGTGTGAACTGGTTTTCAGTTAATTTACCGGGTAAAATAAAGTTTAAATAAATGACATATATTCTCTAATAGTACATGTAGGTTAGTGGTTTATTTAATATTAGTTACTGTAATGTTGTGCTGCTTTATTTGGTTAATTGTCGAGTCTGCGAAAAAGGCATTCAAGTAAAAATTGCATTGTAGAAGACTAATTTCCTGGAGTGTACAATTTATATTAGGTCAGCGTTCACGGTTCGATTTATGATACTCAGATCGAGTTCTAGGTCAAACAGGTTTGTTTGACTTTCAAGAAATTCGAGTTCTAGTGAGTTCAAAAACCGAGGTATCACTGTATATTTATAATTTCTACATTATTTTTGTATATGACAAGACTTTTGTCCAGGCAAAAGTTGACCTTTCTGTCCTAATTACATGACAAAACTCAATGAATGATGCAAACCTTTATTTTGGTATAATAAGCATAATCTAGAGGGCTTTGCCTTTTTTATAAGCCATTTCTGATTCCAGCTGATTAACTACAGGCCAAGTTATTATTTGTTTTTCCTACAAGTTGGTTAAGTGACAAGACTTTTGTCATGCACTATATTCCATCTTAAAATTTCACGTCACTAGTGCTGTGTTTCAAGTAAATTAAAAAAACCTATCTCTAAGGCCACAAAGAAATATTTAAGACTAACAAAAATGGTCTTCCCATTCTAAATGGGCTCCCCACTTTTGGTTTTCAGTCTCAGTTTAAGTGCTACATGCCCCTGTCCCTGAGGCTAGCCAGCTTCTTCAGTTGCCTTGTCTTTAATAGCAGATGAAAAGTGTTATTGACACTTTAAATCCTGACTCTCTTACGTAGGAGATACTCTGCCCCATCGTGGTCATAGTCAGCATCTTCTGGAAAGTGATTTATTTGCGAACACACACCTCTTTTCAACCCTAAAAGAAAGAGAAAGAAACACAGGTTTGTTGCAGCATGTCAACGGCAGACTTGGACAACACGTCATTTCAGTATGTTTCAATGTTACATTTCAGTATCTTCCAGTATGTCATTTCAGGCTTACAATGCACTTTAATAAGTATGTGTATTGGGAAGCAGTTACATATTTGCCAGAACTACCTCATCCCCATTGCTGCCAAGCTCAGACATAAGTGAACTTTTTTACAGTAGCATTTGTGAAATGATAATCTATTGGTTGGAAAGGCTTTCAGTTAAAAGCAAGCAGAACAATTGTGAAACACTCTAAATCTGCTTGTACTTTAAGCTGGAAGCTGTAGTTCTACTTAACAACAGTGAGTGGCACAGGTTATTAAATGTGAATACAGGCAATGTAGTTTTTGACAATATTTATACTGTAACGCTGTTTTAGAAAGAATTTTTAAATAACATTCCTATGTAAAGGAATTATACCAAATAAATGAAAAAGGTGCAAATGGTTAAAAAGTAGAGGGCAGATAAGTGAACTCGGGAAGAGTTAAAGAAAAAAAAACTGTCGGAGATCATGCTGGTGAGCTGCAAAGTGCAGAGTGCTCTATATAAGATTCTGTTTTAATGGTTTAAGGATGACAGTATGACCAGTGAATGGAAAACTAATTTTAATTATCACAGTGTAGATCAAATATAGCACAGATAATACTTTAAATGACAGATTTCCTTTAAGAAAATGACAATCTTTTCAGATGAGTGCAATATTAAATGAAAGTTCTGTGACTTTATCAGGGCAGTTGAATGACCGTTATTGACTTAAGTTTGTCATATCAGGCTGTGATCTGTAATCAGATCTATGGTCACTCTTTATTGGTAGAAGGGTGCATGGTTGTCTGAATTATAGCTAAACTATATGCATTACACAGCCAAATAGAAACATACACACACAATTCATATATTCCTAACATTGTGGGGACTCTCAATTCATTTTTAAAGGCATAACCTTAATCATAATTATGATAACCCTAACCCTTACACCCCTAATCTTAACTGTAAATATCCAAACAAGACACAAGGCTTTTGACAATTCTAGGTTTTTTGACTGCATTGACGGATTTTTATAAAACAGAGATTTATATTGTAGGGAAATGTCCCCGCAAGCTAACAAGAAACAGGTTTTACCATATTATAAGGACATTTGGTCCCCACAATGTGGTAAATACAAACACGCAGACACAGAGAGACAGACAGACAGACAGACAGACACACACACACACATATATATATATATATATATATATGAAAGCACGATTACCCACCTCAGATCTGAGGTATATAGACATGTAGATGAAGATGCCGACTGAATTGGTGTTGATACATGGATGGATAGATGGACGAATTGCAAAAATGAAGGAAGTTGAAATGGTCACATATTGGTTTTTCCAAGGATGCCCACAAAGCTGCTAATAATACAAAACACACACACACACACACTCACACACACACAAAGAGTACAAAGAAGGGTGTAACTTCACAAGTACAGTTATGCATTTACTCAAGACAAGGAAAAGAAAACACAAGCAGCATGTAAATGATATTTAAATTAGCAAAGACACATGACATTACTATTAAAAAGCTTCTGGTTTCCTTTGCTTTGCGTATCAGTCACTTATTACATTTCCACACATTCGCTGAGGATAACTAAGTGCTTGCTCTATAACCAAGTTTAAGCTCATGTTGCAGTTGCTGTTGTAGTTGCAGGTAATTTTAGATGATGACACTGAATGACAAAGTTGGCACAAACAGAAGATGCCTGCCATCTACTGAAGATACATAAATAAAAATATTGGCTAAATAAAAATAAGCCAAGACAGATGTTTGTGAGTAAACCATGTTATAAAGCAAAACAACACAACCTTATTATGTTAACATATTTTTTTGTATTTTTTAATTGTTTTCCATAAGGCTTTTTATTGGCAAAACCTGAATAATTGAACAGCTATAATTGTGCTTTTACATGCTATTTATCTTTTTTTATGACTGGCAGTAATGAGTTCTGATGTGCTTTGCCAGCATATCCTACCCACCATACCCTTGAACTGAGTGTCAATTTTAAAAGTTTGACCTTTGGGATGTTTTTGAGACCATACTTTCCTTCCAATGTTTATGCTACTCTTGGCTACATTTGTGCCTCGGGCACATTCTGAAGGTACACTCACTATCCACTTTCTTGCTGTGTTCAGTAGGAAGGTAACAATACACACAACTCTCGATTCGATACTGAGTTCACAATACGATTTTCTCACGATTTTTTTAGTAGAATGAGCTGCAGACAAATTTATTCAAAAATATTCCTTTTGTTATCTTTCTAAACTATACAAAACGTGTCCTCTTCTTAACAGTACAACTAAAATTGAATAAAATACTGTTTTTTAAAAAATCCCAAACCAAAATAAGTAAATCTTCAAAAAAAATCTTCAAATAAATAAACTAAGGGTTGCATGTGCATCTTTTTAGCGTGGGTTACCCTTTTAATAATCTTCGCTCAGCTAACTGTGGTGCCGGTGGACATGCTATTTCTGTATGTTATCAGTCTTTTACAATGATTGCATGCAGTTTTTGTCTTGTCTGTGCTTTTCTCACCGTTTTCGTTTGTGATTAGTGGGAAGCTAAAATGCTGCCACATCGCCAATTTAAGATTGGGTGGTGCATCCATCCATCCATTTTCTGAAACTGCTGAGGTTGCGGGGGGGACCGTAGCCTATCACGGGAACAAGGGGCAAAGACAGGAACCAACCCCAGGCAGTTACCTACACACCTCTCTCTTAGCTGTCCATCGTGTCCGATGATAATGCTTGCTCTGGGGAGTGGGGGGCAGGACTGGGGGGGAGAAACAATGGTTTTGGCATTGGTGCCACTTCATATGACTGTGGAGGGTGATTCGGGTGCGTCTTTATGTTCTTTTTTGAAGAAAAATGCTATTCATTTTTTCGGTTGCCTGGATACAGATGGATTTCCAAGTTACATTACTAAGTGCTAGTGATTCAAGTTGGCTCGAGTTGATGTTACAGCGCTTCAGAAATTCCTTAGTATAGTTCTTATAGCGCCTTTTTTGGCCGCCAGTAACCCGCTTGGAGTTATACAGCTGCCTGTAAAGAGTTTGGCGGGGAAGATGATGGCCGGGCATACAAATGATATGGCCAATCCAGCGCAGATGCCTGTTTGTCAGAGTTGCTTCCATGCAGATGGTATTGCTTAATGACAAAATGTCCATATGAGGGACTCGGTCTTCCCAAGATAGATTGAGAATTTTTTGCAGGCACAAATTATGAAACATTTCCAAACTGTTTATTTGACGCCTGTATGGGGTCCATGTTTCTGCCCCATAGAGAAAAATGGAAATGCAGACTGCATTGTAGACTGCAATTTTGGTGCTGATCTTCAGATTTTTGTTGTCAAATATCCTTTTTCTTAGTATCCCAAATGCAGAGGAAGCATTGCTGATGCGCTGATTCATTTCCTTGTCAAGAAAATAGTCAGATGTGAGTGTGGAAAGATAGGTGAAGTGACGGACAAGGCTAAGAGGGCACCCATAAATATGGAAGGTGGGTAATAAAGGGGGTTGAGTGATGAGATGAGCCATAATCTCAGTTTTCTTGATATTAACCGGAAGACCAAAGGATTGATACCAGACTAGAGATGGTATCTAGTGTATGCTGCATGGAGTTTGGACTATGCGCTATGACAGCGCAGTCATCAGCATACTGGAGCTCATGTATCACACAAAGGTAACAGGCTACCATCAAGGCGATATTCCAGGTGAATACCATCTTCGTATTTTCTGGCGTAATGGAATAGACGGGTAATTGCTACCAGGAGGACGTTGAACAGAACTGGTACTAGGACACAGCCTTGCTTCACCCCAATTTTTACCCTGAAGGCCTCTGAATGGAGTCCCCCCATGAGAACTCTATTCTACTTGCATTCCATCATAAAGTTTCTGCAAGATGGAGAGAAACTTGAGAGGCACTCCAAGTTTATGAAGCATCTCACGGTTCACAGTGTAAAATGCTTTGCTGAGGTCAAAAAAGGCTATGTAGAGGTCTCTTTGCCGTGCTCTGCTCTTCTCAACTAGCTGGCGCAAAACAAAGATCATATCTGTGGTAGATCTAGACTTCACGAAAGCCACTTTGCATTTCAGGGAGAGTACATTCTGAGATATACGCCACCAAACGGTTGAGTATGATCTTTGCCAATACTTTCCCAGCATTGGAGAGAAGGGATATTCCTTGGCTGTTACCACAGTCTGCTCTGTCCCCAATTGTATTTCTTCCACTTTCTGCAACCACCAGGTGTCTTCCATGGTCCGTAAAGCCTATTGGGTTGTAGCTTTAGCCTTGGTGAAGATTGGATTTCAGGATGGAGGATCCCAGATTGGACAGGAGAGCTTTGTGTGCATTATATTTTTCTTGTGGGAGTGATTGTATTTTAGTGGAATTGCTAATTGCTATAAACCAGTCCTGATGATGTTTCCTACTTGTACCAAGGACTTCTGAAGCTACAGAGTGGATAACTGCAGAGAGGGCTGTCCAGTCACTGGCTTCTTCTATCAGTTCTGTATGTTTGCATGCAGGGAGCCTATGGAGATTCCCTTTGGTGGTGGGAAGCAAGGAGCTTGCACTAGGGAGTTACTTTAGGTGTGGGCACGCCGTCCTCACTCCCACCATCTTCGCTCTACCAGGGTAACTTCTGGTCGCATGAGAAACTCACGACAACCTTCACACTGGTTCAAGTTGCAGGAGACCGGTTTGTTGGACTCCACCGATTGCCTGTCCCCAGGCTACAGATTTATATTCAGGATTGTCTCCCCAAGCCAGCACACCTTCCAGGGTTTACCCATGTGGCAGTGGGACAGTGGTTGGTGAGAACACCTCTGGGGACCACTGTAGTTCCAAGATCTCCCACTAATTCAGCCTGAGGTCGCAAGAACCCAGTTACCATGGGCTGCCACCTGGAGGCATAGTGAGAGTTTTGGTGAGGGAGAGCCTACACACCACAGGACACACACACTCACACAACTACAGGGCCAATTTAGACCCCGATCAACCTATCCTGCATGCTTTTTTACTGCGGGAGGAAACTGGAGCCTCCAGCGAAAACGGGGAAAGCGTGCAAACTCCACACAGAAAAGTAACGAAAAGTAAAGTAAAAACTAAAAACTAAAGTAGCGACTCATTTTCCACATCAGCTAGTTTAAATCATCATACATTTACATAAATTTTTACCCAATTCGCAATTCATCGTTACATACCTAGTGTTCAGAAATAAGCGTAAAAGGACATTCCTAAGCTAAAGTCTGCAACAACATCCCCATGTAATCTAAACAAATGGCCCTCAACCCATGGGGACCAGCAGGGCTGGTCAGGCTTCCTCTTTCACAGCCAGAAAGGCAAGAACAAAAGCTTACAATCAGTATTATTCATAACTGAGACTCAACTGCTCTGCATAGATTTGAAATATTAAATGTTAAATAAAATAAAAAGAATATACAGAAAATTACAGTATTCTGGTTCAAGCTGTTTATACACTGCAAGTTGGCAGAGCCCTATGAATGATGGTTTTAATGATGGTTTACTGATTGGTTTTAATATATTTTTAAAATTCATTTTGTTTAAATAGAGTTTCCTGACAAAGTCAAAAAGCCTTGATGCAGTACACAGTGCATTTTAAACTTATAAATGGGTTGGTGCCGACCTGAACACCAGAGCTGTTATAATCTTGACCAGAGAATTTATAATTTAGTGATTTTTAAAATATTTATTTTGTTTAAATAGAGGTTCCCGACAAAGTCAAAATTCAGTACACAAATATATGTGGTGCTTTTATGCATAAACTTAGCAAGGTTAAACCAGTAGTTTGGGAAATTTTTGGTTTCCTGGTAAATTTCACCAACACTGGAGAAAGTAGTTCAAGGATCAAGACTGTCTATCAGTTCTACAATATCAACCAAATGCATAAAACCATAACAAGGCAAAAACAGCCTCTGCAAGTTAGTCTCCTTGTGGCTTTTAACATGTTTTCACAGGAAATTCAGACTAGGATACAAAATAATAACTAAGACTATGTGTTTTATTGCTATGGGTATACAACCATTCTCTCTAGCTGACAACACAGAATTTAGATGGGACTAAATTAAGTATCACAGTTATGATGCAGTTGTGGCGAGAGGAAAAAGTGAAAAAGGAAAGTCTGTGAAAGGGATGAAGCACTTTTTTATTAGCAATAAGAAAAAGAAACAGAGAAAGGAAGATCCAGTTGCCGCCGAGATAACAAAAAAAAACTCTGACACGAAGTGGAACAAGCCTTCAGAATAAGAGCACATCTGCCCTGAGAATTCTGATCGCTATGAACCTGCTAAACAGTCTTATTTTTTTAACTGTTATTCTTTTTACATATTTATTTCTACAATGAGCAAATAAGCATCTCTTAAGTTTTCTTATACAGTGGTGCCTGCGGTTCATGAACACAATCCGTTCCAGGAAAGCGGTCGTAAACCAGCTTGTATACGAACTAAGACAATTTTTCCCATAAGAAAGCATTGGTGTTCAATTAATTTGTTTATAAGCCTACCAAATAATATTTTTTATCAATTAATTTTCAAAGTTTGACAATCTTTTGTTTCCCCATCTGTGTATTTTTGGTCCTTCTACTTACAATTACACGCGGAGCATGCTGGGACATGCGCCCCGCCAGTACTACACTAGTATAATAAAAGGAATCAGGTCAAGGAATCTGTTTGTCGACCAAATTTTGTACGCAAACCATTGCATTTTTTTCACAAAATTTTTGGTTGCAAACCAAATTGTTTGTAGACCACAGCATTTGTGAACCACAGGCACCACTGTACAGGCATCTATCTATCTTTTTACATTTTAAATGATTCTTTTTCAATTTTCTACACATTCTCAAATATTCAATGACAATGACAGCACTCGCACATAAGACCAATAACTCTGATAATGACAGCAGGTACTTATAATGCAGATTACTCTAATCATAACAGCAGGCATGGATAAGATCAGTACAGCAGGTACCATATCCTGACAGTGACCAAGTCTCCGCTAAATGACAGCAGGTAAAATATCCTAATAACGACCGAGGCCCCCGTAAATGACAAGTATCTAAGAGAAAGATGGTTCTAGCAGGGATAGCTAATGTAATGGCTACAACTGTGATGCATGGTGTCTTTCGCAACATCAATTGACACTGTGGTCTGCAAGCACTGTTTATGCGATGTGGAAACAGTTCATGTGCTACATATGACAGCAGCATAAAAGCTGTGTGACTGGCCTGAGGGATACCTGTTAGGGTCCACAATGTTGGGGAAAACTGCTGACATAAGCGGATGTCTCTGGCAACATTCTCAGTCTCAAAAAAGAATCACTTATGCATCCTGACCTAATTGTTCACTGACCTAAAATACACTGACCTCTAAACTAAGCTGCATATCAGAGCTAGAAAGTTCAGGTACAGAAAGTACAAATCCAGACTAATATTTTGTTTTGATGAACCAGTTCAGCACTATGTAGCTGTGAATCTTTATTATTCAACTGGTGGGGTGAAACTAAATTTTAGTCTGGTTTGTACTTTCTGGACCTGAATATTCTACTTTTGCAGCATAAGGTATACATTCTGTCATCAAATCGAAACCTCAAAGCTTGTTTTAAACAGCATTTTCTGGTTTAAAATTTGTAGCCGTCCAGCATTTAATGTACTCTGAAGACAAAATACAAAGAAAGTACTGTTCAACTCAAAAACCATTATCAAGCACAAACAATGTGATGTGTACTAGCTAAGGGAAATCAAAATGCCTCCTGACCTTCCAGGCAGCAAATTCTCCAGAGGCCAGAGTGGGTGAGAGCACCAGGGTCCTTCTTGTCCTTGTTCTGTGGGTCTTCCTGTGAGGAGTTGGCAGTGCTGTTGCAAATGAAGGCTCTAGCATACAGCCAGTAATCAGTGCCAATGGCCACAGTCATCAGTCCAAAGGCTGCAAATGCTCCCACGGTGGTGAGGAGGATCTGAATCCCCTTTTCACACCACACCATGGCTGTTGGACAGGTTGGGAGAGGAAAGAGAGGAAACAGAGGGCTTTAGACAAAGAAACTGCACTGTGCTAATGTGTGGGAGAGGATGGCAGGGTGAGTGAAAAAAGCACAGAAATGGACAGAATGTAGCAGAGAGATGAACAGTTTACTGTAAAGACCATTAAGACCATTTTGGTCACACACAGTGAGTCTCACACACACTTCACAGTGAGATATGTGCACAAATTATTCTACCGCATATGGCCTGTAAGGACTACAACCACAAACACCTGCAAACAAGGGTCATCCAGAGCAGATCAATAAAACAATTCAAGAGAACAAAGGAAGAAAATCTGGGTTACATAGACAAAGATGTATGTCACAACAGCACTGATTCTCAAGCTTGAGAAATCATACAGAGAAGGCTACTGCTGCTTGCCAATTGAAATTCAATCTCTTGAAAATATTTGTGATGAATGAATACAACAGTTTCAACAGATGTTCCATAATTTCTCAATGGGAACAACTGACACTGTTTTTAGATGACATATTGACTCAAAGACTCAAGTAGCTAGTAACTGAAGCACAGAATGGGTGATGCTGAATAACGATTTTAATAAAATTGAACCGACTTCTCCTATAAGCCAGCGCGAATTAACTGGAAAGGTTAAGATTTCATTTGTAACACATACCGGTCAATACGAATATCGAGTTATGCCTTATGGTCTTGCTATCAGCCCCTCTATTTTCCAGTCATTCATGTACACCATTTTTAGAGACATGATTAATCAGTTTGTGATTGTCTACATCAATGACATCCTGATCTACTCTTCTTCGCTCTCACAACATGTAACCCATGTTTGCCAGGTGCTCCAGAGGCTATGCGACTACCAGCTGTTCGTGAAAGGAGACCTTTCCAGTGCATTTTGAGTTACCATCCACTGCTTTTCCCATGGGATTTGAACCCCAGAGACGTACCTAAGGTGGAGGAATGGTTCCAGACTGCCCAGGAAGTGTGGTGCCGAACCCAGCATACCCTCACTGCTCAGTCTACCCAGATGAAGATGCAAATGGATCGTCATCGCCGAGTCGCCCCGTCCTATCATGTGGGGCAGAGGACCTGGCTTTCCACTCAGAACCTCAAGCTGCCAGCATGTCATAAATTGCCGACCCGCTTAATAGGACCTTTTAAGATCCTCCAGCGAGTAGGTACCACCTCGTTTCAACTTCAGCTCCTGCACGTCGATTGCATCTGCCCTTATGCATCCCCTCTTGAGCCGGTGAAGTACAGCATCACTTATTCCCTGACGACGGTGACGACCCCTCCTCCGGACACGCTGCAGGATGGTTCCTCAGTCTACAAGGTCCAAGCCCTGTTGTATTCCCATCGCCGAGCAGGACACCTTCAGTATCTGGTGGATTGGGAGGGTTTTGGTCCGGAGGAACCAGCGACGGGCATCCTGGTCCCCCACCTGGTGACAGACTTTCACGTTGCTCATCCCTTGAAACCGCCTCCGCGACCCCCGATTTCTCCTAGAAGCGGGCGCAAAGTATTATTGCCATTTCCAAATATGCCTTGCTGAGCAATATCTCTGTCTCCTGTCTCCCCGGGTTGTTCTGCCTGCTGTCTCCTGCCTGCCCGTCCTGCCCGGTCCCTTTCGTCCCTTCCAGTTGTCAGTTTTTGTAGGATTAATCTCTCTGGTACTCGACCCATGCCAGTGACTCGACCTCAATTTTGGATTCCCCTCCTGGTTTTGGCTGCACCCGAGTTTCCGAATAAACCTGCTTGCCTCTGCATTCCGGGGTCCTCCATATCATCACTGTGCACTACAAATACTGCAAATGATTTGGATCACATAAAATCAGATACATAATAAAACTACATATACACTCACCTAAAGGATTATTAGGAACACCTGTCCAATTTCTCATTAATGCAATTATCTAATCAACCAATCACAGGGCATTTGCTTCAATGCATTTAGGGGTGTGGTCCTGGTCAAGACAATCTCCTGAACTCCAAACTGAATGTCAGAATG
>JABFEA020000100.1:154221-170961 GCA_019775915.2 Cyphomyrus plagiostoma | reverse complement strand
TGAGCTATTAGTTAAGTTCTCCCCAAGCGAGCTTGATGGGCCGAATGGCCTCCTCTCGTTTATATAGTTCTTATGTTGTAGGTGGAATTGTCGTGCAGAAAAAAAAAAGATTGATGTTGCAGACCAATGAACACAATTTGGACTTACGAACTTTCAGACATACGAACGAAGAGGACTGTAAGTTGAAAGTTTGTAAGTAGAGGAGCATCTGTATTTGAAACATTTCCAATATTGTCATAGTATATTACAATGTAATTTTGCTATAATAAATATTGGGGTAAGAGAGGTTATGTGGCACCTTGGGCGGGGCCTATTTTGTGGGCAGAGCTTAAAGCTCCCTCCAATCTATGACGTCATAAGCGGGATGTGGGCGTATCCTTTGTTCTGATCGGTCAGGGGTTTTGGCCAATGGTATCATACATACTTATGCCACGTGTTGCCAATAAGGGGACATATAGTTTGGGGGGGAGGAGTAGCTGTTTAAATTTTAATAGAATAAAAATACATTACATGTATTTTATTAATGTGTTATTTTTAATTACGTTTTAAGGAATAATAAATGTTAGTTAGTGCATACACGTACTGCGGGGTTCCGTCCGTCCGCAGTAGTCACAAGCGTCCAGCGTATTTTAAAAGAAAATGCACGCTAGCTCGTTATATTTAATCAAAATGTTTAAAGAATTTAACTTTTAAACAAGTAGAGGTTATACATATCAATCAAGTATACCACTAAAGAATCATCGGTTTCATTTATTTCAAAGCGGCAGGTTGTACAAAAATCTGTATCCCATTTCCCTAACAGCAACCAGAATTGGAGGGTCCTTAAAAACCTTTCATAAGACTCGGGAACCTGTCCTGAGGTTTATCAAAGACCAGGTTCTTACATTAGAGGTGACTGATGCTGGTACTAGATGGGAAGACCCCTGCAATGAAATTCGTAACATTTCAAGATGTACAGGTCGTAAAACTGCTTGTATACACCCATCATATGTTGGAGGCTGGCATGTCTCCATTTTTAAAGGATGTGATGCCTAGCCAGTAAGGGTGGCATGGTGTCGGATGCTGGAATACCGAACAAGGGTGTTAGAGGATTAGGAGATAGCACTATGTTTTGGCTCTGCCCCTCGATTATCTTAGTTCTGGCCAGTCATATTCAAAACTATCGTGCAGATCCTCAACACAGTTCTACCTCCTCTAATCCTCTAACAACCCTGTTAGGCATTCCAGCATCCGATGCCATGCCACCCTTACTGGCTAGGCATTTAAAACCATTTAAAAACAGTTAATATCTTCAGTAGCTGAACCCCGGACCCCCCCCATTGTGACAATTAGCTGTCTGGCATATCAAAACATATCAAAAAGTGAAACAAGGCTAGACTGTATAATCTCACCCTAAAAACATACTGGCTACACTTTCACTGGCATAAAATAGCACATTTGCTTAAAATAACAAAACACAACTATCGTTTTTACCATTTAAAAACGCAATACCCTCTTTCATCTCTAGCTAGTAAACATTGACAAGTCCCTGAGCATGGTTAAAATTATGCTGCTAAAAGTTTCATTATCCTTAAAACACATTTAAACCAGCACATTAATAAACATATGTAATGTATTTTATTCATTTAAAGACTAATGACCCCAGATTTGCTGGCATGTACTGTACTGTATATGCTATGGCTATGTTGCTTCATCACGCTGTCCCCAGAAAACAGTGCTCACGACAGAGGGCTTGCAGAGCAATCGTCGCCTGACATGTCTAAACATGTTGGCTGTGTTTTTACTGACATAAAATAGCACATTTTCTTAAAATGACACGTTAACAAAACAATTTTTTTATTTTTTACCATTTAAAACCGCCAGGCCATCTTTCGTCTCTAGCTAGAAAAGATCTATGTGCCCAGAGCACGCTGATAAATGCTATTACCCTTAAAACGCATTTTAAATGATTCGTTAATAAACACCTCTAATGTATTTTATTCTTTTAAAGACTATTGACCCCGCTTCAGTGTCATATGGTTTTTCCTTGTAGGCCGTAGGACAGGCTATCAGTATGGAACATCTGCCTAGTGGATAATTCTAAATGCTGCTTACTAGTACCTATTAAATGTAATTAAATAATAATTTCCACCTTCTTTTAAATAATAAATTCTTGGCTGTTGGTGACCAGGGTAAGAATTCTACCAAAGTTTTTAAAATGCTTTTGATGTATGTTGATGCATGCCATTCACTAGCTTCTACAGGAATTAAATACAACAGTGCTTGCACTGACCAACCGAATGTCTGACCAGTTAAAACAGTTAATGTCTTTTCTTAAAAATTTACGTGTATTTCTGTCTGTTTTTTGCAATTACGAAAATTCACAATTGCGTGAACGGTTAAGTTAGTGTGTTATGGGGCTTGGACACACATTGCGGTCCTATACTTTCACAGACCTGAAGTTAAACTATAAAGTCAACAAATACAACTAAATATGTCTTTTAAGGTATTTACTCATTTTGATTAGCCATCCGTTGATTAAATTACCTAAATGTTGCTAAACAGCTGCAATTTGTAGGGTTAGAGTCTGACTTTTATTTAAATTACAAATAGAGTTAATGTGCGTTCTGTTGTAATGTACCTGCTGTCAGAATGGGAGCGTTCTTCTCGCAATCTAGGGGTGTCGCGGTTAATGATATTACGACAAATGTTTAATATCTTGGGGGCAACAGCACTTGACTCTTTGGCACTGCCTTGTGTTAAAACACACTTGACTCTTCGCCGCCGCCGCCTTCTGTTTTAGGGTTCAGCCCTAAAACTTATTGTTTAGGCTTTTCAAATTACCCCCGTGGGCCATGCTGGGACATATGCAAATAACCACACCGCTTCTGGGGTAATGCCGTACGCTCATTTTAACAAGGATTAACCACGTTATACCATGTTGAAATGCTTATGGCGCTTTTCTCTATTATTCATATTGGTGGAAAAGTGCTTCAATACTTAAACGTTATGGTTTATTTTAAATAACTGGACGCCATTTTGAAATGCGTGTCTGCGTGAATGCGCATGCGCAAGCTTCGGATCCCCTAGGTAATGATTTTGCCCGCATTGTTCAAACAGGTCGCAGGCACATGCCCACGCTCCTTGGATAATGGCTGATTGTGCTACACAGAGGGAACTTCGCGTTTGGTGAAATACTTTTTCTCTTTTACATTAAAATAAACAGTTCACGGCTTTTTCTCATTTTTAAAAACTTGAGCTAAAATATTTGTGCTTGTTTCATATTTTCTCTTGTTTCGCTTGGGACTTGTGTTGTTTGTGCTTAAAATAAGGTGTTTGCATTTGATGGTTTCGTTAAAAGTTAAAAGCTTGGGGTCTGTGTCGTTGCCTTAATATACACAGTATTCTTTAAATTGTTAAAAAGTTAGAAGTTTGGACCTTGTGTCGTTTTGTGCCTAAATAAGATGATTTACCTTGACAGTTTCGTTCGGGCATGTCTGTTTAAAGTTAAAAGTTTGCTTAAAATACAGTGTTCTGTCCCGGGGAATGTCTCTACTTGTTTAAAAGTTAAAATCTTTAAACATTTCGGTTAAATATAATGAGCTAATGTAACCATTTAACAAAGTTAATTCTGGCTCGCGATAGCAGTTTACTACCAGTTCCAGATTTATTAAAAGAAACAAATAGATTCTGGACTGAAATGCATCTTATTTCTCACTATAAAAAGTAAGAACAAAACCAAATAAAATAAAACCCTTGAAATAGCACTTATTTTACCCGTAAATACAAATGTAAACCAATATGCTTGGATACAATTACAAGCAAATGCAAAGGTTTAAATTACGATGTATAATTTGTACATATGTTACATAAACATTGGTAGACACGAAAACAAATGAGTCATTCACCTCAGTTGACCTTGTAAAGAGCCCAGAGAATGGAGAATGCAAAAAAAAAATAACTCCGTTCAAGAATTGTCCTTAAAAAAAATGCAACTGGGTGAGAGGTCGCAATGCATATAACCGTAATGTAATGCTTCAGGATCAGAATGTGTTGCTTTAAGTCAGCACTGTAAACAAGTCAAATGCACCCAGTGACCAGACTGGGGAAACAAACTGAAACTCATACAAAGGACTAATGACAACAACCAGAAAGCTGATCACATGTGGATCCCACACAAGGTTAATGAAGGGGCGTGGCACACGGAAGGAGCGGACGATCAGGGCAGGACAGGGGTAATGTTGGGATAAGATCTTTATCGCTTTGGAAGCCATTAAGAAAAAAATGCTTCTCTTGTTTTATCCTGTTCATTTTGTGTTTAAATGCTAAAGAAAAACATATTTAGGTGTAATTTTGGGGGGGCGGGAACCAATTAATTGGTTTTCCATTATTTCTTATGGGAAAAATTCGATCAGATCTAGAACTTTTTAAGATTTGATCTGGAGTCCAGAACGGGTTAAGTTCGACAGCCAAGGTACCACTGTAATGTATTTTTATTCAATTGAAGATTAAACAGCTACCACTACCCCCTATTGGCAACACGTGGCATAAGTATGTATGATACCATTGGCCAAAACCCCTGACCAATCAGAACAATGGATACGCCCACTTCCCATGAATGACATCATAGATGGGAGGGGTCTTTAAGCTCCACCCACAAAATTGG
The DNA here is from genome assembly GCA_019775915.2 of Cyphomyrus plagiostoma. NCBI lineage: Eukaryota > Metazoa > Chordata > Actinopteri > Osteoglossiformes > Mormyridae > Cyphomyrus > Cyphomyrus plagiostoma. The sequence continues at coordinate 166,316 of JABFEA020000100.1, read as the reverse complement.
CCCCACCCAAAGTGCCACATAACCTCTCTGGGGTATTTATGAAATAAAAAATAAACTTAACTTATATTTCTCAGGAATCATCTAGGAGTCATTTAAACAGCAAAGATGAAAATGATTTTGATTGTCTCAGAGAAAGCATGCAGCACTAATGTAAAAGCAGTGGAGGTAAACTGAATTTTTGAACGTATACTAGATAATCTTGAAAATGAATAATCATTAAAAAATTTTACAAAGATTTTTTTCCAGTGACAGAGTAAAAATGTTTTTGCGAGACTTCAACTCCCTGCGTTATAATTTCTGTACAAAACTTAAGGAAAGAAAAAGTCCGGGGCTGGTTGCACAAATCACTTTAAGCTAAGATTTTGCTTAAAATTAAGGTTTCCCTAAAATAAATCCAGTTGCACAAACACCCTTAAATCTTCTCCTTAAGGTTTACTTAAAATGTTCACTTAAATATTTAAGTTTCCCCCCCATATCGTACAGTTAAGGAACCCCTTAAAGTTCCCTTAACAGTTGCACAAAAGAACAAAGTAAGGAAAAAAAAACTTAAGGTTCCTCTGACTCTATTATTACCACAACATGGCTAAGTTTATGACGATAGAAATGAAGTAAATTAACACATCCTGAGGAAAAAAGTCCTGTGACTGGGAGTTCTCAATGAATATGATTAATGATGATCAATTGATTTTATCTGACAGTCAATTTATGATTTTATGCATATGCAAAAACATATTTATAATTCATCTTTAAATCTGGCTAGCAGATCAATCTTTTGGTTTCACAGAATAAAAATAATGTAATGTTATCCTACTAATGAGTGTTGGCAAGTTTCACCATGGGCACCAACAATATTAAACAGTATGGAACAAATTTTCTGATGCAGAAATAGGGAGCTGCATGCAAAAAAGAGTGGTGGCTTAATGGTTAGGGAAGCACATTTGTAATTGAATGATTGCAGGTTTGAACTCCTGACCAGCAAGGCACTACTGAGGTACCCTCAGCAAGGTACTGCCCCCCAGTGCTGAATTAGCTACCTCTTGTTTTGTCACGTATTTAATAAATACAGAGAACACATTTAGTTGTTGTGCAGTGTGCTGTGGTGTGTCAACAATGACAATTAATTACTAAATTCTAATTAAAATGCATAAATGTAACTGAGATACAACAATAATTCTAAATGCTAATTTTTCCTCTACTACTTCTCTTTTCCCAGTATTCTACCTTATATTACATTATAATTTACCAAGTTAGTGCTTCTGCTTGTTGTCAACCATTCAGCTAAATTTATCAATATATGCTCCATTCAGTTTTTAGTCAAGCATAAAGTGCCTACTCACTGAACACAATACACCAAGGGGAACAGTCCACCTTTTCATTAGATAAGGAGGCAGTGGGGACAAAATCCGGTTTAAAAATTTTATTTATATTAGTCAGATAAATAATTTTGTCATTGTCATTAAATGCATATTTAAATCATGTTTTTGTTTTAATTATCATACACAAAAAATGTTCATCAGACTATTTTCTCATCAACAGTGGAGGCAATAATAGGGATCACAAGCAGGCATGAGTGCTAGCAAACAAATGGTCTCCATGTAAACTGTACAATTATACTACTGTAAAATGTCTTTCAATGCAGTGAATCCCTTAAGATTTTTTCTGAACTAAGGAAACTCTTTAAGGTATTCTGTGCAACACAACTAAATAAATCCCTCTGCTAAGGAGAAATTAAAACTCAAGTGTCATACTTAAGAGGAAAACGTAAGGTGTTTTGTGCAGCCAGGCCTTGATCTTATTCCACCTGACTAGCGAAGTAAGAATTGGATGTGCATAACATGCAATGTGGGTATTAATATCACGTCATTGAGTCCTACTACAGCCATTTTTCGAATTCAGTACAAAATACCTTGCCTCGCGTTGTGATGTTGTTCAGTGCTGATACCAGTTTCTACACCTTTGAAAAAACAACACCTTAAAGTACCATGCTTTTGGTACTTTCTTGAAGTACTAAATGTATAGTACCTATTGTGGTGGAAAAGCATCTTTTAAGTGAGCGGTGAATTGGACAGCTTTACAGCGCTGTACATTTTGTATGTGCCGTACATCCTCTGCTATACTCCAGGCTTCTTCTGTGAAGTGGATTCTTCTGTTACTTCCGGGTCAAAGCTTGGGGAGAAATTGTGACGCATGTGCAGAGCATCTAGGCCAGACGGAGTCTGATTGAATGTATATATGCAGGAGTAAATCGACTCCCAATCACATTATATGGGGGTCTTAGCCGACATAAAGAAATTTGATTTAGTGCAATTTCAGTCAGATTAACATGTTTACATGTACTTTAAAAGTCTGATTTTAGTTGGACTAACACAATACACTTTTCTGACCAATCACAAAAATTACAGCTTTAACTTGCCATTTGAGAAAAAAGTTTACTATAACATTTTTAAATTCAATTTCTTTTCATTCTATATCAAGATACAGTAATTGCTATATTTTAATTGTAGCTATCACACCATCATGACAGTGACAATTTATAAGTCTTTTTCCTGTACTTTACCAACAACAGCACTGTGCCTAATACAAACTGCATACACTTTCCATAAAGCAAGAGAAAATACCCATCTGGAAACAGTGAATTATTTTATAAATGGTGACATCTGAATGTTTCAGGAAAAGGTGCTGTACTCTAATGGAAATCCAATTCTGTCCTATTTCAACCCCAGCAACACATACATATTGACTCTCCCAGCAGCACACACATATTGATTCTAGGTTTCTGTGTTTACCTGGTGCCGTGTTCTTCCCCTTTCCCTCAATTTTTGCTGTTTCCTTTTCCTCGTCAGTGAAAAATGTGCCGACTCCTCTGTCCAAGCTGCATCCATCGACTGTCTCCCCTCTTGCTCTTTTTCTCTCTTTTTCTTCCTCTTGGGACCTCACTTAGTTAATATGTGTTCACTTTTCTCCACTTTTCTTCAGTTACCTGGATTTCTCAGAACAAGAAAATTTGCTCCTGAAAAAAACAGTTAAACACATTTAAACAAGCAGTCATCGGGAGTACGAAAGTGAAAGTATTTATCTACAAATAAAAACTGTAATATAAGAAGCAGCACTACACAGGTACAGAACAAAGACAGACTGTATACATGTAAAGAAGAAAGCAATGCAGGCAATTAAAAAGGAAAATGTGTATTCTACTCTCTTGGTCTAGAAACATCAAATTTAAAAAGAGTAGAGCAAACAAGGACACTGGGGAAGGAGGAATGAAAGAACAACAGAACTTGGTCATTTGTAATATGAACAAGTACATGATTATCTTTCAGTATTTGAAAGAATGCCCTCTAGTTATCCTCACAGACGATACAAAACATGCATGTGGTGCAAACAATACCAGCGTTTTAAGTGCTTCCGTCAAGTTATTCCTGATTTTGGTATAGCCTTTCAATTTATGGTTAGGTCCCCTCAAGTATACCACATAGAAATATAAAATAAGTCAAGCATGTTTTCAATACCATTTTAACCATATACAGATAGTACAATGCACAGTTAAAAACAATGGACCAAGGTACTACATAAATTGATGCAAGACTAACACATAACAACCTAACAATGAGTGCATGAGTATAATAATGAGTGCATATGGTGCAGTTTATGAGTATAGAGTGCATAGGGTACAGTTTACTTGTGGAAAAATTAAATAAATCAATGGAAGCAGGTAAAATAAAAGCATATAAAAACTGGAGTAAACAGGGTTCATACACATTTTTACCAAACAATTTCCATGACTTTTACATGACTTTTCAATGACTCTGAGGTAAGTTTCCATGACCACAAGTTCTCGGAAATATCTGCATATTTTTGAGTACCAAAAATCCATATGAACATTTATCGAAGTATTCTTAAACAAAGAATAATGACAAACTATGTGGTTTTATAAAAAAAAATAAAGATTTAATGTTGCTGACACATCAGCACAATGTGAACCTTGACAAACATCAACTAGCCCCAATTAACATAACTGGGAGGCAACACTGTTTGGAAAATAAATAAATAAAATAGTTCAATAACACTGGCTTAAATTACAGCCTTCTACTCCCCCAAAAACAATCTACACACAGTTCATTTTTTAATTTCTGCAAATTTCTCATCAATAAGCTGTTCAATGTTCAGCAGAGATCCTTTCTTTTCTTTTGCTGTTCGCCGCAAACTGCTGGATTTGGTGATATGGGTTAGACTGCTTGTTGCCTCTGCTTTCTCTGCATATTCATCAGCCAATTTCTCAAGGGTGCAAATATCAGCCTCCACCCTAGCTCTCTTCTTTTTTAAATCATGCAACTCATCTGTGAGAGTCTTCCGCTTCAATTCAACTACTTGCTGTTCCTTCTTTCTCTTCTCCTCATCCAGGTAGGCACAGTACTTTTGCCTGGCTCCTGCAGCCGAAATGAGTAGCTCTTTTGTTATCTCCACCTTTGTTATGCCTCCAACAGACCTGACATGGTCAACGATGAGCCTCTGAGCCACCAGAGACCTCTCCTTCTGATTTACGACAATTAATTCTTTGTTAATGGAAAACCCTCTCTCCACACTGGCCTGTCCATGAGACAAGATCAGCAGAATCTTCACCACAATCCAGACTCTTGAAAATGATGGTTTTGTCCCCATTGTCTCATACAGCAGTGTGTCTACTCTATCTGCTTTGGTGTCAAATTCCCTAAATTTTGTCTGAAGAACAGCTGATTCACAAAACTCCCTAAACTCTCTGAGGACATCATCACAACTTGACTCGTCTATGTGTTTAGCTTCAACAAGTATGTGCAGTATTCTTTTCATTTGACTTGCACACAGCTCCTTGGATTGAGCCATGCATTTTGGGTCAAGGCACTCATGCTTCTCACTAATGTGTAATGGAGTGGAGCCTTTTTTAGCCACTTCTCACGGAGTGTAATCAAAAGCATCTTACAGTCTATCTTGATCTGTAATATCTGTCTCTCTGAAATCTTTTTGGAAGACCTGAGCTGTTTCAGGGTGGCCTCTGCTGCAAATCCAATATCAATCTTAGAACTGTCCTTGTGCAGACTGCTATCCTGAAAAGAAACATGAAGGAGCTTCAGTGTGGATGAGGCCTCTTCCAGGTGCTTTTCCTTTAGAAATCGTCCCATGAGCCCTGCAAATAATAAAAATGAAATTTCAAAATTTACAACCCAGTAACCAGTGTTTAGTAGACTAAATATGTGATGCAGCTATACACCTTCATATCTTGGATATCATAATTGGACATTTACCTTTTAGTCTTTATCCCTCATTAGTGATTCTCAAACTTTTCATGAATAACACCAAGAAATACTTAATCATTAGAACATATTTAAAATAAAGTAGCGTAGGCATATTCAAGTAATGTACATGTAATGTAAGCAATTTAATTCTAATATTAATATTATTTATTATGAACTGCTTTCCAGTAGGGTACCACTAGAGGGAACTTATTTATCACAATTTCAGAACATATCCTACTTAATAATATGCTAATCAATGCATGTGTTTCACCAGAATACAGATCAATACATACCTTTAATTAGTTTGTGCATGTCCTGGGAGAGGAATGGCAGCATGGGTTTGTCTGTTTGATACACGGTGATGAAGGTGGTAATTTCTCTTGCAATGCTCTGAAATACCCCCACTTTCACCGGAAAGAGAGGATCAGAACAGCGATTATTCACCTCTTCATATGACCACTTTTGGATTGGGTAGTTCTCCTCTCTCTACCATCTCAACGTAGCGTTTGACATGTGGCCAGAGAAGCATTCCCCTTTCTGATACATTGACATTTTCTATCCAACGGTGCTTGCAAAATTTAAGCATTGGCGCGCTACAACCGGTTGCCGTCATGAAATCCTCGTGACGAGCAGGACAATCATGGAACAACCAGTACAGTCTAGAGAGTCCGTGTTCAACTTCCCAGTCGGTGGATTTGCATCCATCTCTAAATGCGTTGTGTAATATGTGCAATCCACACGAACCGATGTTAATTAACGACTTCCCCATATCATTCTGCACTTGCTTCTGTAGCATTTCAAATACTTTCCAGTTCACGTTAGGACCGTCCATTGAGATTTGAGCGAGATTTGCGATTCCCATCTCTGAAAGCAAATCCTTCATTTTCTCTGCGATGTCTTGCGCTGTCGAATGCCCCATAAACTCTGACCCAATGTATTTAGTTTTCACCTCAGGTCTGTCCCATAGTCTCACATGCATGTCTAACTGTTTAGCCTGTAAATAGTGGTTCAGACTTTCATCAAACAACATCACGTACAGTCTTTGTTTCGATATTTTGGACAAAGTCTTTTTCTTAAAGTCAGGCGCCAGTCCAAAAGTACATATATACGAGCATTTGCGTTCACCGCATCGTAGCTTTTGACTGTCAGGGAACATGGCCTGAAATAGCTGGCTTGTGTCTTCGCATGATTTATAAGAATAGTGAGAATTCGCCACCTTTAGCACCCACAATACCTCTGCTGTAAGGGCTTCATTTCTGGACACGGTGTTTGAAATGGTCCCTTTTTGAAGGTGGATGAGAGGGAGGTGCTGCAGGAAGCAGTGGCTCTTGTGTTGGGGTTGGGAGGGAAAAAACCAGTGATGGGGTTGACCGAAGATTCACACGTAGCAGCAGCCTGGTGCTTAGGCCCCTTTGCGTGGCTAGATAGGGCTACCTCTCCCATGTTTGATATGTCGAAAGTTTTACTACACAGTCGACATTTGGCACGTCCTGGGTCATTGTCCTTTTCAAGCCATGTCTTATATTTATCCAAGTGAAGCCATTTATTGTTAAAGCGACATTTACCTGGCATATTGCGACTGAAACTCCCACACGCATTATCACAAAACTAGATCTCGCATCTGACGTTTTTAACCGCACCCAGAGCGCTTGCGCGGAAATTAAAAAAAAAAACTTAATCGAATCTTAACGTAATTATTTACTTTATTATACTGCTACTTATGAATCAGATTCCCATGACTTTTCCATAACTTAATTGTATAATTCATTTTCCAAGACGTTTCCAGATCTGGAAATTGCTCTTTTCAAATTCCCTGACTTTTCCAGGTTTTTCATGACCGTACGAACCCTGACTAAATGACAATGACTTACCAAGATTAATTAATTCTTCAGAAACACTGTCATGTAACTGAAACTGTATTTTTATATAACAGACACTAACATGTTTTCCTATAGAGCTGGGCGATGTATCAGATTTTTTGAGTATATAGTTATCAAACAAGATATAGGATGAGACAATATTGTTTATATTGATATACTTTGGCTTTGAGTTAAATTGGGGCTCTATTAAAGATTTTCGATAGGGACCTGGTATAGTACTCCTTCCTAGTTGACACTTACATGACAGCTTCAGTTGTGAAGTTGCACAGAATCTCAAAATTCACAGCTAAAATCAGACCATTCAGTTAGTGGCATCTCATGGGGAAGGTGACGGCCACATAGGTTTTAAATTTTGTTTTGTGTTAATAAACATTTACTTTCTGTTTTGAGAGCATTATCATTAATTGACAAAAATATTAGTTTGGACATAGTGTAGTGAAACAGTTTTATATCATAGCTGCTATATTTTACTGATGTACAGATATACATATTTATCTTGAAACTTGTATCTGGAATAAAGAATTTGTCTATACAACCACTTCTCGTTTAGCAGCCCATTTCAGTCCCAATGACCAAGATGTTAAGCAAAATGGCCGCTAAGTGAAACTCGTAGTACTTTAGGCCAGACTGCAACTCTACTTAACTCTGCCTACTTAACTCTTCAAGTCATGTCGGAAAAATCATAAATACAAAATGATCATACATGAATACCACTACAAAGTAAGTCACATTTAACAGAGAGAAACTCAGGATTTTCTTTAAGCTCTGAGTTCCTGAGTTGGGCAATGGATAGCTCTAGTGTGAAAGGCAAAATATTTTTTAAGTTATGAATTTTATGTAGTCTTTCATTGTAAAACTCCTAATTGTTTGAATGTTGAGCAGATTGTTGTTAAATGGTGCACTGTCACCATTTGCCTCAGAATTTGATATGTAGCTGGTCAGCTAGGTTAGGGGGCACTTTGGGCGGGGCCTATTTTGTGGGCGGAGCTTAAAGCTCTCCTCATCTATGATGTCATGAGCGGGAGGTTGGCGTATCCTATTTTGTGGTTTGGGGGAGGGGTAGCCGTTAAACTTTAATAGAATAAAAATACATTACATGTATTTTATTACTGTGTTATTTTTAATTACATTTTAAGGAATAATAAGACATATATCAGGATGAACGTAAGCCAGCGCATAGACGTACTACGGGGTTCCGTCTGTCCACAGAAGACTCTATGTATTTTTAAAAGAAAATGCACGTTAGCTCGTTATATTTAACCAAAATGTTTAAACAATTTAACTTTTAAACAAGTACAGGCACAGCCAAATGAGAAAGAGCAAACACCTTATTTTAGGCACAAAACGACACAAAACCCAAACTTTTAACTTTTACACAAGTACAGGCATGCCCGAACGAAACTGTCAAGAGCAAACACCTTAATTTAGGCACAAAATGACAAATGGAGCACCGTGTTATTTCAAACAAAACCCTTAACCATAATGTTTAAGTAATGAAGCACTTTTATACCAATGAGAATGATAAAGTAAAACGCCCTAGGCATTTCGACAACAAGTATCAAGGAATAACGCGGGTAATCCTTATTAAATGAGCGTATGACATTAACCTAAAAGCGGGGTGGTTAAAAACTGCCTTGCCACTAAGTTTTAAACTCGAAATAATTCTCTTTAAGATGAATGTGGTGTTTTAATACAATGTTTAATGCAATGTATGAGAACAGCCTATACGATTAGGTTTGGGGCTGAACTATGTTTTTTAACAAAATGCAGCATCGATGATCCAAATACTGTCTGGCCTATCTGCATATGCCCCCAGCATGCACGAGACATTGTGTAAAAACTTTTGCTTCAAGATTTGATATGGAAGTTTACCGACAAATTTTGCAGATTTCATAAAACAAAACACCGCAAGAATTGCAGTCGATCCAGCGATGGGCCCCTCTACCTAACCCAACATGGCCACCTCGCAAGCAAGACAGTGGAAGCAGTGCACTATGGGTAGCCGACCCCCTGCATCTCGAATCTATCCAGAAAAAATAAGATAAGTTTTTGAAACTGCTGGCATTTTTTCTAACAGCGATAACATGGGCACAGTGCGAGCTGGTGAGACAGGGTAGGCATTGGACTCAGGGTAATATTCTCGCAACATTATTATGGCAGAGTGTACAGGCCTCGTCCCACTGTCTCGGTCAGACGGTCGGTCGGTGCATGGCGTCCAGACAAACACTGTTGTATGTAATTACCGTAGAAGCTAGTGAACAGCATGCATCAACATACATCAAAAGCATTTTAAAATCTTTGGCAGAATTCTTATTTTAAAATAAGTATAAAATGTGTTATAAAACATTTGACCAATGATAATTAATAAGGAATTCAAATATATTATCTCACACGCACGCAGACTATAGCAACAGACATGTGTTTTTCTTATAGCCCTGGTCACCAACGGCCAAGAATTTAGGATATTGTCTTTTATTATTTAAAATAAAGTGGAAATTGTTATTTAAATACATTCAATATGTACTAGTAAGCTGCATTTAGAATTATTTGCTATAGGCAGGTGTACCATATTGATAGCCTGTCCTACGGCCTACAAGGTAAAATGTTGGAGTTGTACTCCCCCGGGTCTCTTGATGAGAAGTCATTCACAGCTGAGACAATGAGTAGTTGCAAGTCACGGGTTTATTCTCTAACAGGTTGTAAGCTGGGAATGTCTGTCTGACATACATTCAGCATGTACAGGAAGAGGCTCAACCATATGTATCCGCTGTCCCTCTTATAGCCCTTTTGGGCATCTCCCCCCTCTCTCGCTACCTTCCATCTACGTGAAAACCACATGTTTGATGTTTGCTCTAGTTAGTCGGTTAGTGCTTGTCCTTGTGGAAGGCTAAAGATAAGTAAGGGCCGCTTATGTTCTCTGTCTGCTCCCTCTATCAGTCTTCATTAGATCACCCTGCCCTGCTGGCGCCTCAGTCAGTTCTCGTTTCGATTAGTTACAGCCTTATAGAATTATTCCCTCAAAAACCATATGACACCGAAGCGGGATCAATAGTCTTTAAAAGAATAAAATACATTACAGGTGTTTATTAACGAATCATTTAAAATGTGTTTTAAGGGTAATAGCATTTATCAGCGTGCTCTGGGAAAGATGGCCTGGCGGTTTTAAATGGTAAAAAATAAAAAATAGTTCTTTGTTATTGTGTCATTTTAAGCAAATGTGCTATTTTATGTCAGTAAAAACACAGCCAACATGTTTAGACATGTCAGGCGACGATTGCCCCGCAAGACCTCTGTCGTGAGCGCTGTTTTCGGGGGACAGCATGATGAAGCAACATGGCCGCCCGTAGCCATAGCATATATGGTACAGTACATGCCAGCAAATCTGGAGTCATTAGTCTTTAAAAGAATAAAATACGTTACAGATGTTTATTAATGTACTGGTTTAAATGCATGTTAAGGATAATAAAACTTTTAGCAGTGTAATTTTAACCATGCTCAGGGACTCGTCAATCTTTTCTAGCTAGAGATGAAAGAGGGTATTCCGTTTTTAAATGGTAAAAACGATAGCTGTGTTTTGTTTTTTTAAGCAAATGCACTAGTTTACAGTATGTCAGTGATAGTGTAGCCAATATGTTTTTAGGGTGAGATTATACGGTCTAGCCTTGTTTCACTTGTTTTGATATGCCAGACAGCTAATGGTCACAATGGGGGGTACGGCGTTCAGCCACTGAAGACATTAACTGTTTTTGTTAATGTTTAAAGGTATAAAAAGTTTAGCTGTATTTGTTAATTTGGTATAAAAATTCAGCCTTAACTACGGAAGTAAGGCGAACACCCCATAAGCGCCGCAAAGCCACAGCTGTAATTTTCTCTAGTCGCACCCTAACAAAATGGGTACTACAAGGCCCCTAACAGCTGCAACTTTATAAAAAAAAAAACACCAGACATATATAGTTCACGCTTTTCTTAAAATTGCATAAGGATTGTTTTGTCATAGCGAAATTTTAAATTAGGATGAGTGTGATATAAATCAATTAGGCAACAAGAACGGTAGGAACTAGTGAGCGGGATATATCAACATACATCAAAACATTTTTAAAACTTTGGTAGAATAAAGCTTTAGTTATCTTAATTTAAGGGGTAAAAAACATTATCTGTGCTTGTCAACATGCTATTTTAAATAATGCATTATTTTCTATTGATAAAAAAACAGTCATCATGTTTTAGGGTGAAAAAATATGGGCTAGTTTTGTTTTACAACACATTATAGGATACTGATTCACACTATAGCCGTTACAAGGCACACAGGCATGCTGAAGTGTGAAGTTTTAGCACGAGCCAAGGATGGGTGGAGGGGGGAGGTACGGGGAACGGTAAAGAATTTAGGATACATTTTTATTTTATGCTTTTTTTTGTTAATGTGTTATTTTAAAATAAGTATAAAACACGCTATGAAACATTTTATTCAAAGTACTTTAAGGGTAGCTTTGCTTTACAGAATATTAGTCAAGAGGCAACATGCCACTCTCTCTTTGAAAATGAGCGGTGCATAGCCATTGATGATTCAAACAAGGAATAAAACATTTTAGCAGTAACTGTTATTTTGCTATTTAAAGTAGGTGGGCATGGTTATTTAATCACATTTAATAGTACCTAGTAATTACATTTAATAGTACCTAGTAATTACTAGGTATTATTAAATGTGATTAAATAACCATGCCCACCTTCTTTAACACTCACATTGTCTCGGGTCACCAAGTTTGGCCATAATAAAAAATAGGCACCCATATCAAAAAAACTGCAATTCCCTATGGCTGCTAATGGAAAAGTACCATAGCGTGCTCACGGGTCAAAAATGACCCATTTATATATACACTCACCTAAAGGATTATTAGGAACACCATACTAATACGGTGTTTGACCCCCTTTTGCCTTCAGAACTGCC
>JABFEA020000100.1:137861-149053 GCA_019775915.2 Cyphomyrus plagiostoma | reverse complement strand
GGCAGTTCTGAAGGCAAAAGGGGGTCAAACACCGTATTAGTATGGTGTTCCTAATAATCCTTTAGGTGAGTGTATAGCCTAGGCCCTTGCCTTTCAGGTGGTACCAGATATGTTTGTACTTTAGGGAATAATCCTGAGAAATTAGCTATCCAACCTGGTTCATGACATGATATTATATGGATTTCAAAGTGCATTCTTTTAAATTGTATATTAAATCTGACCAGATTTAAGAAATAGATTTGAACGTTGCCTTTCAGATGCCATATGACTTGTTCATACATTATGGGAAAGTAAGACATTAATTGCATTTAACTATATCCTGTACTTTGTACATATGAGTACTCACCCTTGATCTATGGGCCATCGCTTGGAGAATCTTATTTTCCTAAACCGTAATGTACAAGATGTAGAATTGTATGTAGCAGAGCCTGTGTATTCGAACAGGCTGGCGTGCATGTCATGCACCGATAACTCTAATCGCTTCAGATACGCTCTGCCCTACACCGATATCCCTAGCAGCTCAGCACTAAAAAACTGATTCGGCTTAACACCTACAGTAGATGCACTTCCACGTATGATTAGCCATTTTCCCACAGCTCTCCAGGATGCAAGCTGAATTTGGACTGAGATGTAAAGCTACGCGCGGCTTTACCGTGTTAAGACTTTAAACATTAACATGAAGTGGCTGCGTGAAACCGAATATACAGTATGTTCTCGTACTTATGAAATTCTGTACACGAATAAATATTATGTCATTGATTGCTATGTGGAAGATCAGCACCGGAAAATGTGCCAGTCATCCATTACAGACCATGACCCTTTGATTATTATATGCATGTAATAAGCTCCAACATTCAAAAATAAAATAAAATAATTAACCTCCAACATTCACATATGGACATCTTCAGGATTTACTGAAGGGTAGAAGAAACTGGCATAAATGTAGACAATGCCCAAAGCAGTAATATGATCACAGGAATGGTCAGTTCTATTTGTCATATTCATAATTACAGTACACATTATCATCCTTCATAGAAATAAACAGTTAATGGAGGTACAGTACTCACTGTGTGAATGAGTGTATGGAGAAGGAAACAATGGAAAAGTTCGGAATAAGAAAGTGAATATGGAAAGGGCAATTGAAGCGGGGAAACTGGAGAAATTTGATTTAAACAGGGATAACGATACAAGGGATTGAAATATATACAAAAACAACTTACGTCGTTGTCTGTAGAAAGTGGCTTAAAATTCAATAGACAATGGTATTTCTCGAGTATAATCATATATATTTATATATACTGTACATATTTTATATGTCTAGTCCTCTAAAAATACATGAAATTGTAATAATAATAACAATAATAATATAAACCAGATATTTTCTTTATGCACAGCATAATAGTTTGAAATAAATTTTATCTACCTCTCCCATTTCTCTTTGCATTTACATATATTAATTTAAATAACAAAACTACATTTCTGTAGTAGACTGTTTTTGATAGTGGAACAGCTGCTAATGAGATGCCGTGTTTCTCTCCCAGCTGGAAGCAGTCCTAGTGCATGGTGTCACAACCACGGCCGCCTAGGGCATCAACTTCTGAGGGGGGGCCGACTGGCCAGCCAATTTCAATTTGCCTCGGACAGGGGACACGGGTGGTGATGCTCGCCTAGGGCTCCACACCAGCACTGATGTAGCACTTTACAATATATAGCTTTGCTTCAGAACATTGAATAAAAATAAATATATGTGTATATATATAAATCTTTTATGTTTGCATGTAAACAGAGTTGCATTTAAAGTACATTAATGATTTCATTCCAACGTGATATTGAAATTCGTTTTAAAATAAGTGTTATCGTTAAAAGCAATATTATATAAATCAACATAGCTTGCATTCGGGAGATTTCGATCTGTTATGTGCATGACGGAGTGCTATTTTAAGATAATTTTAATTTCACAGTTATTCACATTATCAAAACACATCTTGATTTGTCCAATGACTGACAGTACTGAATTAATACTATTTTATGTGTGTTACTGCTTGTCTACCTAGTCTGAATGGATTTAAAGAAACAAAAAAATGGCCATCATTCATGATATTGGCGTTGTACCAATCAATATAGGTATGCACGTGCCTACCCAATATTTTGTAAAAATGCAACAAATAAATAAATTATTCAGTCAACCAATAACATGCCTACATTGACTGGAAATAACACATAGTTAAACTTGCAGTAAATTTGCAGTCAGGGTAATCTGGCCAAGTGAGCTTCCTCTGTCGGATCACATCTCTTAATCCCCTCCTCCAAGCCTCATTATTCCTGTCTTCTATCAAAAACTTTTCACTTCTTCAATGAGTTGTTGCATCATGACGTTCACGACTCACATCTCAGTGGCAGTAAACAAGGTTAGCTGGACATGTTTGAATACATAACAGTTACATAAAGTTTCTAGAACATTAAAATCTGCATTTGTATTTTTATGTCTTGTGTGTGGTTTTGAAATGGTGCCTACCCACAAATTTGGTTTCCACAATGCTCCTGCATGACATGATAACATACACTGCTCAAAAAAAGTAAAGGAACGCTTTGAAAACACATCAGATCTCAATGGGGTATATCTATACTGATATGGACTGGGTAAAGTGTTAGGAAGAAAAGGATGCCACATCGTTTGATGGAAATGAAAATGATAGATAAAGACAACCCGAAAATCAAGTGAAAAAAATATGTGGTAGGCTGGTCCATTTTCCCGAAATTCCATTGCAGCAACTCAAAATCGTACTCAGTAGTTTGTATGGCCCCCACGTGCTTGTGAGCATGCCTGATAATGTTGGGGCATGCTCCTAATGAGACAACGGATGGTGTCCTGGGGGATCTCCTCCCAGATCTGGACCAGGGCATCACTGAGCTCCTGGACAGTCGGAGGTGCAACCTGGTGGCGTCAGATGGACTGAAACATAATGTTCCAGAGGTGTTCCATTGGATTTAGGTCAGGCGAGCATGGGGGCCAGTCAACGGTATCCATTCCTTCATCCTCCAGGAACGGCCTGCATACTCTCGCCACATGAGGCCAGGCCTTGTCGTGCACCAGGAGGACCCACTGCACCAGTGTAGGGTCTGACAATGGGTCCAAGAATTTCATCCTGATACCTAATGGCAGTCAAGGTGTTGTTGTCTAGCCTGTAGAGGATCCATGGATATGCCTCCCCAGACCATCACTGACCCACCATCAAAACCGTCTTGCTGAACAATATCACAGGCAGCATAATGTTCTCTGGGGCATCTCCAGACCCTTTCACTTCTGTCACATGTGCTCAGGGTGAACCTGCTCTCATCTGTGAAAAGCACAGGGCGCCAGTGGCGGACCTGCCAATTCTGGTATTCTATGGCAAATGCCCATCGAGTTCCATGGTCCTGGGCAGTGAGCACAGGGCCCACTAGAGGACGTCGGGCCCTCAAGCCACCCTCATGAAGTCTGTTTCTGATTGTTTGCTTAGAGACATTCACACCAGTGGCCTGCTGGAGGTTATTCTGTAGGGCTCTGGCAGTGGTCTTCCTGTTCCTCCTTGCACAAAGAAGCAGATACTGGTCCTCGTTATGGGTTAAGGACCTTCTACAGCCCTGTTCATATCTCCTAGAGTAACTGCCTATCTCTTGGAATACCCTCCATGGCCTTGAGACTGGGCAGGGAGACACAGTAAACCTTCTGGCAATGGCACATATTGATGCACCTTACAGGAGGAGTTAGACTACCTATGCAACCTCTGTAGAGTCCAGGTATCGCCCCATGCTACCAGTAGTGACGCTGACCATAGCCAAATGCAAAACTAGTGGAAAAATTTGTCAGAAAACATGAGGAGAGAAAGATGTCAGTGGCCTAAACCTGTTAAACCATTCCTGTTTTGGGGGTCGTCTCATTGTTGCCCCTGTAGTGCACCTGTTGTTAATTTCTTTACCACCAAAGCAGTTAAAACTGATTAACAACCTCCTCTGCTACTTAACTGACCTGATCAGTATCCCAGAAATTTAACTGACTTGAAGCTATACTTTGACTAAAAAGTGTTCCTTTAATTTTTTTGAGCAGTGTATATTCATACCCAGCATCACAAATAACTCCTTAAACTGCAGTATGACAGTATAATGCACTCCAGCCCTTGTACAATAATATGCAGCATGTGCTGAAAAGTGTATTTTACTTTCATGCTGTCTGACTGCCTGCATTGTAGAACTCTACGTCTTAACGTCTATCTATCTATCTATCTATCTATCTATCTATCTATCTATCTCTCTCTCTCTCTCTCTCTCTCTATATATATATATATATATATGTATAGACAGAGAGAAAGATTAGTGTATCATATCATTTAATATAATAACTCCTCTTCTCAGTCCTTTAAGGCATATTTGTGAACCGGCTGCTGTGTGGTAAGCCAGAGAAGTGCAGGAAAACTAGGAAACAGGAAACATTCTTGGGGACATTGTGATGGGGGCATCTTAATGTCAGTTCACCTGCCAATAACACTTTGTCTTCTAAAAAGTTTGTGTGACAAGTCTCCATTGTAAGGAATGGGTTAATAACAATAATAATAATAATAATAATAATAATAATAATAATAACAATAATAATAAATAATAATATTATTATTATATCAAGATCATTACAAAGTCAGTTTACAGTCTGTTACGGTGTTAATCTGCATGTATATACAAAGATTGCGGTACTTGTCCTGTACATTTTCACTGTATGCTGTTCTTTTGCTAATCTCTGACTCCTCCCCCTCCTGGTCATAGCGTATGATCCTCCTCACCCTTTCAGTGCATGTCAGCCAGCTTCCCATCTCTGTATGTCCCTCCTCTGCCTTCCACCGAATGCCTCTGCATGTTAAAGTCCACCTCTCTGTCATCATGGTGTCACTCTGAGCTCAGCTCAACCCAACTCTAACAAGGGGAGGCGCTCATCTGCAGATGGGCGTGGTAGCGGGGTGGGGGCACACAGGTGGGGGGAGTAGCCAGAGGCAGAGACTGAGGGGCACTGGTTGGGCCCTGGGAGAGGCCGCGAGAGGAATGCAGATTGTGAGAAAGAGGGTAGGAGGTCGGGGGAAGCAGCTGGTAGCCTGGCCCAATAGAGGAGCCTGAGGAGGCCCCTATGACCCTCATGGGGGGACTGTGCTGTGGATTGTTTTTCGGTGGTGGTGGGGGGATAGCCTGGTTCAGCTGGATGGAAATGTCGCTGGAGGCCTCAGAAGCACTGCGCCCCCTCTGTGGGGGGGGCCAGGACTCAGGGTGAAGGAACTGCCCGCTGTAGTCGCTGCACTCTGACAGTCGAGGGCGATAAAGGGCTGGGTGTGGCCGGTACATCTCCTCCTCTGTGTAGCGCTTCATGAAAAGGTACACTGACATCACCCCCGCACCCTGGACAAACCACAAGATACAAGTGTTTGTGACATGGCCATCATGTCTATAAAAAGAGGTGATTCACTTAGCATGACTGCTAACACTACAAGGTCATTACTTCTCTATATGGGTTTATCTGCAAATACATTCAGATTAAGTATTTGTACATAACAGTTCATGCAATAAATAAATTTGAATGCAGACAGTAAATTTGAATGCCCATTTGGAATATGACACTGCAGTTTCTGCAAACTTCTTTATATATAAATCACAATACTCTGTCCCTTCCAGTCTGGATTTACTAGGACCCATGGATGACAGCTCTACTCTACTATTCAGACCAGAACCTGCTTTGGGAGCTAAAGGTGTTTATCCAGTAGAGATGCACTGGCACCTCCCAAATCTAGATCCATGGACCCGCATAACAAACATGTCAGCAGGTTGCTTTAGCTGACAAGATTTACATAGGAAGAATATCACAGTTTTTTTCCTCATTCTTAACTTGCGAGGCTACCGGTGTAAAACCTAGAGTTCTGTAGTGTTTTTTATTCCTTATAAACCAATCCAGTGTGCACTCCTGAATACGCAATCGTTTTGACATCACAAACTGGAGATTTAGAGATTTCTCATTTATTGTATCCCTGGCAAATGCAGCTGCATGCTATTTTCCATTTTGGCAGTTATCTGCAGGTTGGTAACAGACAGCCCTCTTAATCTCCTCCATATCGCCACTGTCTCATGCCTGATTGCAGCTGACAGTGTAACTAAGGGAATTCTGCAGCACACTGTTGGCCCTGACCTCTTTCAGCAGAAAGGAGCTTGCAGCGAAGGCGAAAGACCAGCCATAATGGTAGTGGAAGAACTGCTCAGGCTCACGGGGCCGGTTCATCACCTCGTCGTTGATACTGGAGATGTAGAGAACCAGCCCCACCACCAGGCTGAGCCCTAGGGGAGCACAGGACACAGGTACCTCAAGTCTTTCGATGGCACTAGACTAACTCCACCATATACTATAGCTACTCTTGGACACTGAGCAGAAAAAATTATGCTACAGCCAAACTCTACATATATGTGGTAATCACAATGCCTCTGACATTGATAGGGGACATTATGGCACACTGACACTGAGCAGGCATGTATGGATAACAGTTAACATCCACACACTGACCCTCTACATCCACACATTGAAACTCAGATGAAATGTATAATAAGCAGTCTACATCCACACACTGACACTCAGCAGAGATGTATAATAAAAACTATACATCCACACACTGACACACTACACTCACACACTGATACTCAGGTATTATAAAAACATTCACATATTGGAATGTTGTACATTTTCACTGACACTTTGTAAGAAAAACTAATGGTAAATACGGTGATACTCAGAAGCACAATACTATGATACATCCACATGTATGGCCACATACTGATATTAGGAAGCTGGTCACAATGGGATGCTATAGCTAATGTTCTTGCCAAAACAGGATTTAGCAAAAGAATATTATACATTCTGGTGATAAGGAAAAGAAATGACCATGTTTCCTGTAAAAAAAATCTCCTTTAAAGATACGATATTGAAATCAATGAATAAAATTCTCCCTAACTGAAATCCCTTTTAAAATTGTGTACCTCTGTTCAGGCATGGGTAGAAAATTCCTGCTGACTGCATCAGTAACATCTGTCAGTATGATCTAACACTCTGCAGAATGACAAAATGCAACCATGGTAAAACGTATGTACAGACTTTAAACACAGTAGGGAAATGATGGATAAAAGTTATTTGGGCTGCTGTAGGTTTATTTGCTGTGAAACTATTGTAAGGAGCTTTGTGGCCATTGGACAGTAGCTATTTCCCAACCAGGAGTTTGTGCCTTATGATACCTGATAGGATGAAGAAGATGCCTGAGACAAAGGCTAGAATGGTCCTCTGTGGCCGGATGTGGCCAATGTTGCTGATGACGAAGGCAACAAAGACAAAGAGCAGAGACACCATGGGAAAGGGCGTCGCCGTCCTCACCATCTCTGATTGGATGAAAAAGAGAGATGAGAGAAATAGATGAAGAGACAAATCCGTATCTTAATTCAGTGAGAAATACACACAGTGACATTTCAACTACAGATAAATTACTGTTTATTAATGTTTTTACTTTTAATAATCTTCATTATTCTTAAATCATTCTTGGTTATTGACAATTGAATGGATTTTTTACTCAGTGTATGTGTGTATGTATGAAATTTGCATGTGCCTTTGAATTTACCTGTAGCACATGATTGTGTATGTGATTGTGCTGAATTTGCATGTGTCTCTGACATCACCCACAGTGTGTGATTATATGTGTGTGGAGTTTGTATGTGTTTCTGATATTGAAGCACTGTGCGACTGTGTGCATATAATTGTGTGTGCGTGTTGGTGGGTTAGGTTTATATTACACTGTTATTTTGATGTTGCTACAGGTACCCTGAAAGATCTGTGAATGCAATCAAAAAAGTAAAAATGCATCAAAGTGATAAATGTGACTATGCGATAAAAACATGTATTTTTTACCTTGTGGGGGCATTTTTTGGTCCTCACTAGGATAACCTCAATTTTATTAAAAAAAACTGTGAATGCAACTAAAAATGTCAAAAGTCTTGTATTTTGGTTTTTTTTTTACTAATGGTTAAGGTTAGGGTTGGAGAGGGGTTAAAGTTGTCATTAGGGTGTTGCCCATAAATTGTATGGATGATCTCCACAAAGATATGAGTCCGGGCGGGGGGGGGGGCGGTATTCCATGAAAGTACCTAAACTCAACCTACTTCCATCTCAAAACATAGCCTCACATCGTTCCATGAACGCAGTTCAGTGTTAATTAATCAAGGTTCATTCAAGACAGCAAGTCTCACTTAGTGCGCACACCTGAGATATTGAAGAAGCCCAAATGAATGGATGAACGATAGAAGAATAAATGCTGCTGATGGAGCTGTATGAAAAATACAAAGATGTAATCGTTAAAGAAAGGCAATACTGTGGTCATAACCTCAGCCAGAGAGTTGGCTTGGCAATGAAGGCAGACAGACTAAATGCATAAGTTACGTAAATGTTACAAGTGCTTAGTATGGTGGTACAGTGCTTTATGCTGTTGCCTTATAATGCAAAAGTTGCCGCTTTGATCCCCAAAGCCAACGGAGAACCTTCTGAGTTGATTAAACCTAGCTGTCATTACTGTATAATATTATTTGATCTCGGAAAAATCTTTAAATCACATCCATGTGATATGTTCTGTTTGCTATTTTAGTAGTAAACTTTCAAAGTGGACAGTGACTAAAAATATAAAGGTATGTTCCTGTTCATATTATTTTAATTTTAACAGGTTTTTTTTCAATTACAGTCATTGCATTTCATATTTCACCTTTGTAATATGTGTACGCTTTTATTTTACAGTAAAATACCGTTATAACAGCCTTCAAGGGACCCGGCAAAACTGTCCGTTACATCCAAAATTGCTGTATGCCAAGAACACAACTACAGGACACCATTTACTTATGCCACACCTCAGCAGACAAACTTGTGCTATATATTATTATACTATGATATTGTACATGTAGCAATCCAACTTTACCAGACAGATGCGTGACTATTAATAATCTTGACTACGTACGTATCTGCACTGGATATCACTGGCACGCCACACACCTTGTAGGTGGAACTGCATGTCCATTATACCCGAACAGAACTACAGCTAAAAGTGGCCCTGGGGACCAAATTGTTTGTCCATTATAAGCGAAATTCCGTTCTATGTGAGTCCGCTATATCCGATGCTTTTTTTGCATGTTCGTAAAGGCACCCGGCCGGGACCAGCGCACCTCATCCGTCATCGATGATATTCCGTTATGATCGAGGATTATAATGGGATTTTACTGTAATTATTTTGGAATTTGAATTGGAATGCTAAAACATGATTTTATAGGCTTTATTATATTGATTATGTAGCAATCTCAGCTTTGTTCTCCATATTATGGAAGTATCACACAGAGCTTTACTTAAGAAAAGGTTTTTATTCTCTGCTTTCTTGTCTTGCTCTTACTCACAGCACTGACTACAGGGTTCCATTTTTTATATACGTATATATAAGACTCATTCTCCCACTAACTCAAACAAAATCATGTCATTTTGGTACACCTTACAGATTACCAAAAAAATTCAATCAGATAATGTAAAATATAATGTCAGATGAGGTCATATATAAATCGACAGATTACATGACATGAATAGTAAGATTGCGGAATTTCGTCTGATGGAACAATCTTTTGGGAATCTGTTCCCACACGTCAGACATTCTTTGAGACAGTGCTAAACTAAGCGAGACAGTTAGCCTGGTCTGGACCAGGCTTGTTCGCAGGCCTAAATTACCATGGTAATTCAGCGAGGATTCATTTAAGACATGTTGATGGAACGGAACTCTCACTTAAGTACAGAAGTGGAAATTTCAGGTCCAGAAAGTACAAATCCAGCCCGCGATTTAGATTCAACCAACCAGTTGCGCATAAAGAGTCACACTTACAGAGTATTCCACTGGTTGGTTGAAACAAAATCCTGGTCTGGATTAGTACTTTCTGGACCTGAAATTTCCACCGCTGCTTAAGTAAGACTGACTTGTCGAAATAAGTCAGACTTTCCCTTAACCCAGCTTCATGGAATACCCCCCAGGTCTGTGTGTCTGTGTGCATGTGTGTGTCCATGTCCCCCTAATTTTCTGAGGGAGTAATAAACAATCAACTGAAATAGTGTCATAAAGCATATTTGTTGCTTCTTCCAGCTCATACTTATTTGCCCCCCCCATAGTGCATTTTACAGATTTATAACAGAATGAGTTATCCACACAGAAATAGAGAGTCCCCACATAGATACAGGTACAAACCTGTGTATGTGTCTGTGTGTGCGTGTATGTGTCCATGTCCTCCTAATTTTCTGAGGAAGTAAACTGAAATAATGTCATAAAACATATTTGTTCCAGGTATGAATACCACTGTTATTTATAATACTACTGGTGCTGCTGATGGTACCATTATCATTAATTATGTGACATTACAATAACAACATAATTCCTTTTATGAAATGACTTGGAGGTTTAAACAGTTCTTGAACATACTTAGTATATTTGCAGTATTTTCAGTTGTGATCTCAATTTCTGGTTCTGAGAAGTATTCTGACGCCACACACCTCCCTTTCTCCGAACCTGTGAAAACAATGGGGGGCGGTGAGCAGAGAAACATGCTACCTGGGCCCACGTGCCCCCCAAACCTACCCCCAGGGCCTACATGCTCATTCTGGGCTCACACACCACACCTAGGCCCACGTGGCCCATGATTGGTTGCCAACCTGGTCCCCCCCAATGAGGCCCACCTGCCACAAAGCAGACCCTCCACAGGCCTGCATGCAGTGACATCTTCACCTCGGTGCTCTGATTTTGCTGCAGCACGATTCCTTCCTCCATGAGAAGCCAGTAGTCGGTGGAAACAGCCACGCCCACCAGCAGCAGGCCACATGCCCCAAACACTGAAGACAGCAGTGTCAGGGCCCGGCTGCTGCAAGAGCTCATCTGTGCCGGCAGAAGGAGGAACATGCAGAATGGATCATGCAAGAAGATGCTCACTCCCACCACAAGCCTCATACATAAGCGGTGACCAGAATATTTCAGCCACTGACTGCTGGCGTAATGGATACTGACAATATACACTCAACAAAAATATAAACGCAACACCTTTGTTTCTGCTCTGATTTTTCATGAGATGGACTTAAAGATCTA
>JABFEA020000100.1:112003-122969 GCA_019775915.2 Cyphomyrus plagiostoma | reverse complement strand
GGACTGCCGCATACTGGATGTTTTTCCCTTTTCACACCATTCTTTGTAAACCCTAGAAATGGTTGTGTGTGAAAATTCCAGTAACTGAGCAGATTGTGAAATACTCAGACCGGCCCCCCGTCTAGCACCAACAACCATGCCACGCTCAATATTGCTTAAATCACCTTTCTTTCCCATTTTGACATTCAGTTTGGAGTTCAGGAGATTGTCTTGACTAGGGCCACCCCCCTAAATGCATTGAAGCAACTGCCATGAGATTGGTTGATTAGATAATTGCATTAATGAGAAATTGAACCGGTGTTCCTAATAATCCTTTAGGTGAGTGTAGTCGGGCTCACCTCGACGCACGGTTTGGGCTCCGGAACCAGTCACTTTGAGGGGGGCTGGACCCTCTTCCACTCTGGAGTTGCCTGCAGGGAGAGGCGCCAAGCAGGGGTGGCCATACTTATTGCCCCTTGGCTGGGTGCCTGTACATTGGGGTTTACTGCAGTGGACAAGAGGGTAGCCTCCCTTCGCCTTCAGGTGGGGGGACGGGTTCTGACTGTTGTTTGTGCTTATGCGCCAAGTGGCAATTCAGAATACCCACCCTTTTTGGCATCCTTGGAAGGGGAGTTGGAGAGCACTCCTCCTGGGGACTCTCTTGTTCTGCCGTGATTGGGAGGAACGGCCCCCCCGATCTGAATCCAAGCGGTGCTTTGTTGTTGAGTGTAAAATTTCCTTACACTGTGGTTGAACAGGCAAAAATGAAAACGCAATTTGCAGCGATGTGCGGTTTACCCAAAGTTATTGGAGCCATCGACTGCGCGCACATTGCTGTCAAGGCACCTTCAGAGAACGAATTTGCTTATGCATATGTAAATAGAAAGCACTTTCACTCTATTCATGTACAAAATATGTGTGATTGGAACATCTCATTAATGCATGGGTGTCACTGCCATTAAATCTGAGAGGCCCCCTCACATTTCATAATTATTTGTTACTTTTATAGCAGTGTGTCCCCCCCATTCAAAATGCTTATGATGCCTCTGCATTAATTAATGTTGTGACTAGATGGCCTGGCTCAACCTATGATTCGTTCATTTTCAGAAACAGTAATGATGGAAGCAAACTTGAAAATGGGGTGGTACGTGATGGCTGGCTGCTCGGTAAAAAGATTTTTCCAATTTTATAATTTGGCCCAGTACTGTAAACTTTATCTGATTTAACCATTTGACAACTTAGGGGATAGTGGGTACCTATTTAAGTCGTGGCTTCTCATGCCGCTCGCAAACCCATAGAATGAAGAGGAGCGGCATTATAATGCTGTCCCCATTCTCGGGCTCGGTGGTGGTGGAGCGCACTATAGGGCAGCTGTCTGGACAAGACTGCTGGGGTGCTGCTATACATGCAGTCCGCAAAAAGTGTGTCATTATGCAACACGCTACATGCGTGTACAATATCTGGCACAAAATCGTGGCTTGCCGGTATCTGAACAGCTTAGACATGATGAACCTGACCAAGAGCCACCATATTTTCTGCCAAATGTAACAGCGTTACAACTTCAGTATGACGCAGCATATCATTTAGATGTTTTAATTCATTGGCAACATCTTACAGCGTTCACGATTTCTTTTTGTGTCTGCAGCACAGCTTCAGTCCACACACGGCCCCGGTTTCTGAGGCACTAGAATGTGTGCAGCCAGCGCCCAAAGATTTGCTCGGCATAGCAGTACCATCACCGCCTGTGTCATCCTTGGCACTGGGGGCACCTCTTGTACTATTGTCTGCAAGAATAAATGAAAGCAACACCGCATCTACGCCCTATGTGTTATTCATAAACATGCAAGTAATTCAAACAAATATGGTATGAGAAAAACTCACCCGCGCTGACATTGGCGTCCCCCTCCCCCGATAATTGCAGAAACTCATTTCTCAAAGGGTGTGGGACCGGGAATTCCGTGACCTGCGCCTGTGCTGTCAAGACTCTTATGGTGAGCGGCCGCTCGTTTTTTCATGTCAATTTTAATGTCCGACCACTTTTTAATTTCAGCTACCGTGCAAATTTGGGAACCAACACTTTTAACTGACTCCGCCACTCTGTGGCACTCCGTCAACTTTCGTTTATTGCTGATGCCACTACTTAAATCACCAAATAATATCACTTTTCTCAATTTCTGTTAACATAACCTCCACTTCGCACTCACTGAAATATAAATTTTTCCCATGTGGTTTATCCATTGTTGTTTAAGAAAAACATAGAACAAAGCGGGTATTTATACCGATTTACATATGCAAATATACATAATTATAGGTGGGTCAGGGGAGTGGCTGTGGGCTCGTTCACGTATGTAAAATTTCACACTCATTGGGATTTATAAAGGGAATGTGCGTAGATCTGTGCTTACGCAAAGTTTTATGCATCTAGATTTTTTTTTCCTTACGCAAATTCCTAGTTTTGTCCATACTCCATGTTCTAGTGTGAATTCTACGGATGTCATTATACATGAGGCCCCAGATCACCGTATTCAGCTTCCGTTAACTGAGGCGTCTTCTTCCAGAGATCCATCATTCTGTCACGTCGTGTTTCCGGTGAGCAAGCAAACAGATGAGTGGAGCTGTAAATAGGGGCAAGCAGCTTTTATTAAGGAAAACCGAGCAAACATGGCACACAATATCAATGACGGATCTGGGAAACAAAGACGTGGACTGATATACACAGAACAAGACGGAAATAACATCGAACAGCTGTGAACAATCAGGGTATTATACATAGGCAATGAGGGGGTGTGGCACACACAAGGATTGGACGAGCTGGGCATGACAGATGCCATCTGTTTATAAAACCGAGCAGAAACGTGTGTACGCCGTGTCTGGAGCTGCCATGAGAATGTATGTAGCAGTATACCAAGTTTTTATATATCTCAACATGAGCATGGAAACGGACGTACGCACACAACCTTTTTGTGCGTACGCACTGTTTATACATGAGGCCCCTGGTCTGATGAATAATGTTTTCTATTACATTATGTTGACATCCAGCTGCATGTGTGTCATTTATCTGCAGAAGACATGGCACCAGCATGCACTATGAGAAGAAGACAAACTGGCAGAGGCCATGTGATGTTCTAAGGCATGGTTAGCCAATCTTATCCGCAAAGGGTCAGTGTGTATGCAGGTTTTTGGGGTATCTTTTAGGTATGGTGCTCAAATACAGGTATGAGGACTCACCAGCCAATCAGTCCTCTAATTAGTAATCTAATTAAGGAGTTGCAGCAAAAACCCGCATACACAGCGGCCCTTTCTGGATAAGATTGCTCACTCCTACTCTAGGGAATAGAGTGAGATGTCCTGTCTAATCCATGGAGTTCCCACCTCACGAATTACAGGATGTTAGGTATCATAAGGTTTTAAGTCCGTACTGTAGGGTTCACATGTAATACATACTGCTCAATTTGCATCTGTTGCGTTATAGTGTATCAATGGCTCCGCCCAACATGGACATCCTGTTCTTGACTACGAGAAAGCCTGGCCCTTGATGTTGATGTTCAGAATGTGTATTGTGTCTGGTGTAAAGAGTGACTGCCATTTGCTTTGTTCAATTTCTTTGTTTATTTGAATAGGAAGATAGCGAGAGTGATTGTCTTTTGTTTATTTTTTTTCATTTTTCTTTTGTAGGTAAGCTAGTTTGAGACTTGGTGCAATAGGTTGTTTTTTTTGTTGTGTTGGCCTGTGTCACTCTTGAAGTCTGTACCTACACTGAGTTAACTTTTAAATACACACTTTATTTATACTACCCGTATTGTGCACTGTATTTTTTCTGTCCCCATACCAAACGTCCAACTATGCATCTATTCTGTAAGTAACCCCCTAGACTGGGGTTCATAAAAAGGACTTAAAGAACCTTCAAAGGTCTTGTAGAGTCCATGCCTTCATGAGTCAGAGCTGTTGTTGTGCCACGAGGGGGACTTATACAATATTAAGCAGGTGGGTTTAATGTAATGGCTGATCGGTGTACCCAGGAACAAAGGAAGGATTCCAGTCTCGAAAACATGAGGGCTAGACTTCCACATCTACCTTTAAAGAATAGTGGAAGGCCAATAACTGATGGCACCCTTGTAAGTAGCTGATCATCCAATTTGTCCTTTTTCCATTTTACCTGAGAATGGCTGGGAGTCTGACATGTGACCATCTAGTATCTTAAGTTTTATATTAATGATTTCAGATTTGTCAATTATTTAGGGATTGATACTTATCAGACTTACTTTGTTATTATTATTTATAATCATCTGAATTCACTTCAGTTTTATTTGGTGTTGTTCAGTCTTCAGTCTAGCTGAGATCTGCTGGTCCATCACCCTTAATTAAGCCCCACTACTGCCCCCTACCTTGCTGGTTAGGCATCTCATCCTTTAAAAATGGAGACACGCCACCCCCTCCAACATATGACGAGTGTATACAACAAGTTTTACAACCTATATATCTTGAAATGTTAGGAATTTCATTGCAGGGGTCCTCCTGTACTAGTACTTAAACAGCATCAGTCTTCTCTAGTGTAAGAACCTGAGGCCTTGTATAACGTTGTGTGTAGAATTCACACTAAAACATGGCGTACGGACAAAACTAGGAATGTGCATAAACAAGAAAAAATCCAGATGCATAAAACTTTGTGTAAGCACAAATCTACGCGCATTCCCTTTATAAATCCCAATGAGCGTGAAATTTTACATACGTGAACAAGCTCACAGCCACTCCCCCGACCCGCCCATAATTATGTATATTTGTATATGTAAACCTGTATAAATACCCACTTTGTTCTATGTTTTTCTTGAACAACTATGGATAAACCACATGGGAAAAAAATATTTCAGCGAGTGCGAAGTGGAGGTCATGTTAACAGAAATACAGAATTTTTTTTTTATATTATTTGGTGGTTTAAGTGGTAGCATCAGCAATAAACAAAAGTTGATGGAGTGGCACAGCGTGGCAGAGTCAGTTAAAAGTGTTGGTTCCAAAATTCGTACGGTGGCCGAAATTAAAAGGTGGCCGGACATTGAAATTGATGTGAAAAAATGAGCAGCCGCTCACCGTAAGAGTCTTGACAGTACAGGCGGAGGTCGCAGAATTCCCGGTCTCACACCCTTTGATCAACAAATTGCTGCAATGGGGGACGCTGATGCCAGTGCGGAGTTTTTCTCATACCATACTTGTTTGAATTACTTGCATGTTTATGAATAACACGTAGGGCGCAGATGTGGTGTCATTTTCGTTTATTCTTACAGACAATAGTACAAGAGGTGCCCCCAGTGCCGAGGACGACACAGGCGGTGATGGTGCTGCTGTGCCAAGCACATCTTTGGGCGCTGGCTGCACACATTCCCGTGCCTCAGAAACCGGTGGGCGACCATCCGGCCTTGTGCTGACTGAAGCTGTGTTGCAGTCACAAAAAGAAATTGTGAAAGCTGTAAGATGTTGCCAATGAATTAAAACATGTAAATGATACGCTGTGTGATGCTGAAGTTGTAAAGCTCTTCCATCCATCCATTTTCCAACCCACTTATCCTACTGGGTTGCAGGGGTCCAGAGCCTATCCCAGAAGCAACGGGCACGAGGCAAGGAACAACCCTGGATAGGGGCCAACCCATCGCACTCACACACCAACCACTCACACATGCAAACCTACAGGCAATTTGGGAACTCCAATCAGCCTCAGCATGTTTTTGGACTGTGGGGGGAAACCGGACTACCTGGAGGAAACTCCATGACAACACGGGGAGAACATGCAAACTCCACACACACGTGACCCAGGCGGAGACTCAAACCCAGGGTCCAGAGGTGTGTGGTAACAGTGCTAACCACTGCACCACCAAGCCACCCCGTAACGCTGTTCAATTTGGCAAAACATTTGGTGGCTCAAGGTCAGGTTCATCGTGCCTAAGCTCTTCAGATACCGGCAAGCCACGATCTTGTGCCAGATTATGCAACATGCTACATGTGCGTACAATACGACACACTTTTTGCGGACTGCATGTATAGCAGCACCCAAGCAGTCTTGTTCAGGCAGCAAATTTAATCTTTGCCTGTTCAACCACAGTGTAAGGAAATTTCATATATCTGGGGGACAACCAGAGTATGCTGTCCCATATAGCTGGCATGGCGCGATTCAGTGTTGACTGAAAACTACCTGATTGGTCCGCAAGTTCTTGCTAAAAAGCACCTGTGGCTAAGAACCCGCAATTGGACAGTAGGCTACTTGTAAAGGAACAGGTATAGCGCAATTCCTCATCATCTGCCTTTGTAATGCTGGCCCCAGTTCAGCACACAGCTCCAAAAGGATTGCTCTTGGAGATCTGAATCGACTTAGATGCAACTTAAGCTATCGACTTAAGCTATGTCTTCCATAGTTCGGTAATTTTCTGCACTGTTTTATTGTTACAGATTGATTAAAAATCAGGTGCTATACATTTGTGAACAATACACAATTAATGACCGTGTATTGGATAAAGTCAGAGTCATGATTGTGAGTTTAAAAAGGGAAACCACATGCAGTAGCAATGACTTGCCACTAAGTGCAGTCCGTTTACATAACCGGGCAGAAACGTGCGTACGCCAAGTCTGGAGCTGCCGTGAGAATGCACGTAGCGGTATGACAAATTTCGTTTTCATACATCTCGACGTGCGCGTGGAAACGGACATACGCATCATTTATACATGAGGCCCCAGTTCTGTGATAGACCTCAGGACAGGGCCCCAAGTCTTATAAAATGTCTTTAAGGACCCTCCAATTCTGGTTGTTGTTAGGGGTATGGGGATACATCTTTTGCACAAAGTGTCCGCTTTGAAATAAATGAAACAAATGATTCTTTAATGGGTTATACTTGACTGATAGGATTGTGAATGTTTTCAGGGTTCAAGTGATTACCCTTTGTTAAACATAGTGAACATCTGTCAATAATGACGATATGTTTTGAGGCAGATCATTTAATTAGAATGATTACAAACAAATAAAAAGTTTAAGCATATTTTTCACCAGAGTCAATCGCAAATGGTTACATTCAGTGTGCAACGTCTGTCAGTATATGCTTGTCCCTCACCATATCTCAGAATGCTTGAGTGGCTGCATCTACATCATTACTGTATTCATTGACCATAACACCATGAATCAATTCATCCATTTTGCTACATATGTTCGTTTCATTTTTCAACCTATTTAAAACTGTATCAATAACCCTCTGAACCATTGTGGGAGATGGTGGAATTGGGTTAAACCTCAAGACCCCCTTCACTACAACATTTTTCAACCACAGTCTACACAGTTTTTTGACCACTTTTCAAAATTGTCAAAAAGGTATTGCAGTTTTGGATTGTCAAGACATGAGTCCTGCTGTGGGTCTGAGCAGAATGTGACACATACCTTACAATTATCCTCTAGGTTCTTGTCTATTATCGTATCCAGAATCCATACCACTACTCCTATAATATATTTTATAACATTCAGCAGTCCCATGCTTTTGTCCCCATTGTCTTCCACCATTGATGATGCCAGCTCTGTAAATCCCTTGTTTACATGCCTATCAATCTGTGCAGCCATTTCTGAGGTATGCCATCCATTCCCTGAAACTAAGAATATAAACACATTCAGCCTTTGTCCAATTAAAAAAAAAAAACAAAAAAACACCAGTACAGTAAACTAGGTACACTGACCATTAAAACTATCAACACTTGTTCACTTAAGGTTATCTTACTTGGTCTCAGGCCCTTCATGGTTGTCTTTGAAAGTAGCCGCTGATGTGCTTAATAGATCACCCATATCTTATCTGCAATTGTGAGCATAAACACTTTCTTTTTTCCTGCATTTAAACAATAAAACCCATTGTGATAACTAACTATGAACAATAACTTACCGCCATTCCAATCCTCTGTTTCACGGTCCTTACTCGATCTTGACAGTATAGAAAAAAACTTTTGGTCAAAAATATTCTTGATATGTTTTCACAATAGCAGCAATTCTAACGAATGGTAAAAGATTTAGCATACATCCAGTTTAGCATTTCCATCGTTGCGTTGAAAGTTGATTGGCGAAGATGTCTGTGTCAAGCTTTCAGATGTATCTGTATTTTGTGCTCGCCACTTGCTTTCTTAATAAAGCATGAGGTGGGTTACCGCCTCCCAGATGGGCGTTTCCATCAGGACAACTAGACATTATTCTACCAAAGTGTTTCCATGATATTTGATGCTTGATTCTACATGTAGCTTACTAGGTACTATTACATGTGATTAAATAACCATGTCCACCTTCTTCTTTAAATAGCGAAATAACAGTTAATG
Organism: Cyphomyrus plagiostoma; assembly: GCA_019775915.2. Lineage (NCBI taxonomy): Eukaryota > Metazoa > Chordata > Actinopteri > Osteoglossiformes > Mormyridae > Cyphomyrus > Cyphomyrus plagiostoma. The sequence goes on along the minus strand of JABFEA020000100.1, from coordinate 114,665 downwards.
CTAAACTGTTTTATTCTATGTTTGAATCATCATTTTCAAAGACAGAGTGGCATGTCACCTCTTGACTAAACTTTTGTAAAGCAAAGCTATCCTTAAAGAACTTTGAATAAAATGTTTCACAGCGTGTTTTATACTTATTTTAAAATAACACATTAACAAAAAAAAATCAGTGAGCGCTAGCTCCGGCTGAAAGGATCAGCATATTTCCATGCAGTGTTAGGATGTATTTTCAGTTATGATGTAACTGCTGGTTAATAAGTTCCGTTGTGTTGTCTGACAGAAAATATGTAACGTAATTGATAACAGTTTTATATTGGACACGTGAGGAAGGATTAGGGAAAACACGCATAATGCAAATAGGGCGTGATTACGTCATATGCAAATGTACGCATGACGTCATCTAGCGACATTTGGCGACTTTCCGAGCAGATTTTAGCTACTTTCCATTGAGAATAGTTGGAAATACTGCTTGTAACGGCCATGGTGTGAATCAGTATTCTGTAATATGTTGTAAAACAAAACTAGCCCATATAATTTCACCCTAAAACATGACAGTGTTTTTACTGTTAGAAAATAAAACATTATTTAAAATAGCACGTTAACAAGCAATGTCTTTTATCCCTTAAATTAAGGTAACTAAGGCATTATTCTACCAATGTTTTTTAAATGTTTCGATGTATGTTGATATATACCACGAACTAGTTCCTGCCGTTACCCAATTCTTATGTTGCCTAATTGATTTATATCGCACTCATCCTAATTTAAAATTTCGCTATGAAAAAACAATCCTTATGCAATTTCAAGAAAAGCGTAAACTATATATGTCTAGTGTTTTTTATAAGGCGCGTGAAGTTGTGGCTGTTAGGGGCCCTGTAATAACCATTTTGTTAGGGAACTCTCTTTGTTAGAGAAAATTACAACTGTTTCGCAGGCCTACCCTTGAGTGCGCGCTTGTACGTTTACCCGTGGTTTTAGCAGCGCGCGTGGGGTGTTCGTCTTACTCCTGTAGTTAAGGCTGAATTTTTATACCAATTTAACAAAATAAGTTTTTTATACCTTTAAACATTAACAAAAGCAATTAATGTCTGAACCCTGTTCCCCCCACTGTGATCATTAGCTGTTTGGCATATCAAAACAAGTGAAACAACGCTAGACCGTATAATTTCACCCTAAAAGCATACTGGCTATTCTTTTACTGGCAAAATACAGCATTTGCTTAAAATAACAAAACACAGCTATTGTTTTTACCATTTAAAAATGCAATACCCTCTTTCATCTCTAGCTAGAAAAGATTGACGAGCCCCATAGCACGGTTAAAATTACACGGCTAAAAGTTTTATTATCCTTAAAACACATTTAAACCAGAACATCAATAAACACCTGTAATGTATTTTATTCTTTTAAAGACTACTGACCCCGCTTTGGTGACGACGCTGAAGTTGGCTCCTTATTCGCAGGTCCTTCGGATTCTGATTTTCCAGTCCACCATGCATCGCAGCCCAATGCAATGACGCAATTGCGCCTGTAGGGGGACCATTTTAATACCTTAAACCTCTCTGTGCCAGGCAAATCAACTTCTCAGTACACATTAGGTATCCTACTTTATAGAAAAAGTCAAATTGTCCTGGCCCAGACTGATTTAATACTTTGAAATCAGATGGAAACAATCCATACTATTCTGCACAATGGTGTGAATGAGAAGCCAGGTTCTATGACCATTTTAATACCTTAAACCTTTAAGGAATTAAAATAGGCATGGAAACCTGGCTTCTCATTCACGCCATTGTGCAATACAGTATTAGATGCTTTGTTTCCATTTGAGGCTATCAGTATGGTACATCTGCCTAGCGAATAATTCTAAATGCAGCTTACTAGTTCCTATTAAATGCAATTAAATAATAATGTCCACCTTCGTTTAAATAATAAAAAAACAATATCCTAAATTCTTGACTGTTGGTGACCTGGGCTATAAGAAAAAATCACTTTTATTGCTATAGTCCATGCGACTGCGGTCAAGCTAAAGAACACGGTCACGTGTCTCGCTGCTGAGGCGCCTGAGAGTGTGTGTCCTCTGTCAGGCCCTATCCACTCTCAAGCCCCTATGTTATTTCCGTTTGAACGACTGAATCCGTTTTGTGACAATAGATTATGACTTGCCGACTGCTACAGAATCAATCTTGTCCCGCATATAATTCTTAAAATGTGGTATGTATGGCTTAACAGTTTAGAAATGAATTATCACATCGAAATACATGTGTTGAACTCCTCTCCTTACTACAGGCAACTCATGTTTACCTTAAAGTCCTAAGACTAGTGCTCAGTCACATAATAAAGTCAGCTAGCCAAAGTCTGTTATACTGTATTCTTTTGGGTTTGAAAGATAAACAGCCTTTTGATGTATTGTGGAAAAAAACATTTTTATTAAAAACAACATAGTTTGTATATAACTAGAATATAGTGGTACCTCAGTTCTCAAACTCACTAGAACTTGAATTTCTTGAAAGTCGAACAAACTAGTTTTACCTTGAACTCGATCTGAATATCAGAAGTCGAACCATGAACACTGACCTAATATAAATTATACATGCCAGGAAATGAGTCATACTACAATGCAATTCTTACTTGAATGCCTTCTTCACAGACTGGACAATTAACCAAATAA
>JABFEA020000100.1:100895-111903 GCA_019775915.2 Cyphomyrus plagiostoma | reverse complement strand
AGTTAAGTTCTCCCCAAGCGAGCTTGATGGGCCGAATGGCCTCCTCTCGTTTGTATACTTCTTATGTTCTTATGTTCATTTTTCTGTCTTGTGTTTTCCCCACCTGCCCTGTCCACGCCCTGCCTTGATGTTTCACCTTACCTGCTTACCTGTCCGATCCTGTCTTCCCTGCCTATCTACCCTGTTCCACAACTTCGACCCGGCTTCCTCGTTCGTCCATACCCATCGTCGCCTCGTCCTGTCACTTCGTGTAGAATAGGACTGACATCCCCGGCTACTGAACCTGCGTTTGTGACCCGACTTCTCTTTTGGATTCCCCCTCTGGCTTTGTTCCCTTTTGGCTTTGTAAATAAACCCGTAATCTCTCACATTTCGGGGTCTGCTTCCTTCCTGCTCTCAGCACGTCACACATAGATCGTGGTGAATTTCCTGCAACTCTTAAACTAGGGCTAAATTCATTGCTTCTTAAACCAAATAAGGACAAACTCGATTTAGAAAATTGGAGACCCATTGTTTTGTTAAATAATGATACTAAATGATTGACTTTGATTTTTTTCCCACAAGACTGAAAAGAGGATTGAATACTATAGTTATTGAAGAATGGATTTATGAGAGGAAGGAATATTAGTAAATATAACAGAATAGTGTTATTCTGAGTTATAGTTATAATGAGTATAAATTGGATGAAGGCTTTATTTTGTTTAATGATTTGATCTAAGACATTCAACATGGTCAGCCACATATTTATATATAAACAATTCAGTTATTTGGTTTTTGGATTTTTTTTTCATAAAGCAATTAAGACACTTTATATGGGCTGCAATAGTTCTGTTAAGATGGCTGAGGGAACTACTAATAGGTTTAGTATATATAGATGAATTAGGGGTGTCCATTATCACCCTTTTTATTTTTATTGGTGGTTCACATTATGGCGGTATGCCTCAAAAAAGGATATTGTCAAGTATGTGTGGTGTGCGCGGTGCGCAGGACAGCGAGAGAGGGAGTCCAGACAGGCGTGAGGGCGAACGAGGGTTTATTCCCAAAACACACCGACATTAAACAATGTTTATGCCGCGTCTGCCGGAAAAGACGCAGAGGCAGACCTAAATACATGAGACAGGCACAAGACTGGCGTGCGGCGGCGCCACACAGGTGGAAACACTAGGTAATCACAGGAGGTAACGGGGTGGGCGTGGCACACACGGGAGGCTCGAACAGAGCGGGACGTAACAGTATGGCATATGGTAGGGAATTTAGATCTCAATTGGCAGATGATACCGCATTTTTCTTTTTGAAGAATAGTAATGAGGTTATTAAAGCAATGTGTTGTGGAGACATTTTCCATGGTGTGTGATTAAAAAATGAATGTGGCAAAATCTGTATTACTACCACTTAAGCAGTATAATGTAGTAGAATTGCATGGCATCCCTGTCAAAACTTCAGTTACATATTTAAATGTGGTAATATACAACCCCAATTCCAATGAAGTTGGGACGTTCTGTAAAACGTAAATAAAAACACAATGCAATGATATGGAAATCTCATAAACACATATTTTATTCATAACAAAACATAGAAAACACATCAAATGTTTAATCTGAGAAAATGTATCATTTTAAGGAAAAGATAAGGTAATTTTGAATGTCATGGCAGCAACACGTCTCAAAACAGTTGGGACAAGGCCATGTTTATCATTGGGTGGCATCCCCTCTTCTTTTAACAACAGTCTGTAAACGACTGGGGACTGAGGAGATCAGTTGCCCGAGTTTTGGGAGAGGAATGTTGTCCCATTCTTGTCAGACACAGGATTCTAGTTTAAATTTATATTAATGAAAGGCTGGATGTTTCTCAATTTTTCAGTGTGACATGAAGCTACTTCACCAAAAGGTGGATTTTTTTCTAACCCTTTTTCACAAGGGGTGCCAAAAATTGTGGAGGGTGCTGTAAAAATAAATTTCTTTTTTTAGAAAGATGGTTTAATAATACCATGCTGTTGGTCAAACAACTTTTAATTGATAATGGCCATCTGCTAACCTATGATGAATTTTTGATTTTGATTTTTTTAGATTGCCAGTTCCTCCCAAGGAATACACAGTTGTGCTGGATGCTGTACCTCAAGGCAATGTACATTTACTGAATTCAGTCTTATACATCCCTCGGAGAGACTGTTCATAGGTAAAAGTGATGTTCGTTTGGTTTCTTTTAAAATTGTGAGGTTTCTTTTAAAATTGTTCACCGTGTATATCCTGTTAAAGGTGTTCTTAGAAGATTTCATGTGGATATTGAGTATTCTTGTAAATTTTGTGGTTTGAAGAGGGAAACAATTGTCCATATTTTTATGATTGTATCTATACAAAATGTTTTGGACAGATGTTGAAATTTTTACATGCCAGAAGGTTGTTTGTGGCATAGTGTTAAACAACTTTTACATTCTGTTATACTTTTGATAATATTATGGAAGTTTCACATACATAAGCAAAGATGGACTGGTTCTGAACCGAATTTTGTTAGTTTTTTCTTTCAATAATTAAAAGACTATGGCGCCACAATTGGAAAAGTCAAGAAGCAGTTAAAACACATGACATTTTTATGAAATATGCAGGATTAATGTAAAGTACAATATTTACATTATATATGTACATTCGGTGTATTTTGGATACTTGTTTTAAAAAAATCCAAAGCCAAAAAAAGAGATAATCAAACACAGGATAACTACAAGTTGAGGCAGTGCAGACCACAAAGACTGTGATTGGTCCGCTTAGTAGCCTTTCTTTTTGTCTTTTTTTATAGGAGCGAAGAAAGCATACATCCAGGTTTACTTATATTTGTGATTCTCCCACTTCTTCAGAATTTGCACTAAAGTTTGTTGTTGCGGTCTTTCTCTGCTAGCATTAGTAGACTCCATGTACTCTACACTATTGTGTGTCTTTAGATGTTTGACCAAATTGCTGGTGTTAAATGACGTGTTGTCCCTTCCTCCTCTTCACACTTTAGCAGAAAAAAGTTTACAGTCTGCTTTACTTCTGTCATTGTGCCTTTTCTTAAAATTTGTCCAAAGTGTTGAAATCCTTCACGTATACTGGCCAATTCAGTAATGCTGAGGTTCTCTGCATTTATCCTTCCCAAATCTTTCTGGTTGACGCATCTCTTGCTAGATGCCGAAATTTGATTTGGCAGGTAAATAAATGAATGCCACCTAAGCGGCAAGATCTTCTGCATTATGAAAAAACTGAAGGGAAGCATGGGTTTTCCCTTTGGTGTGTTGGTGACTGCCCAGGGTTGGTTTCCGCCTGCGCTTCATTGCACCTGGGATAGGCTCTGGTCCCCCCCACAACCCCAGCTGGGATTAAGTTGTTTCAGAAAATGCATGAAAAATCCAAAAAACAGGGTATGAAAGATTTGACTGGACTTTGGGCAACCAGGGCTGCATATAAAGGAGGGGGAAGGAAAGCAGACCCCCCTACTGCATATCTTGCAGCCCCCCCGAAAAAGAAAAAAAAAATCAGTTGCCAAAACTGTAATCATAACAACACAATCTGAAGAACAACAACCATATTTAATAACCACAAATGGCTTCCCATTTATTTATTTATTTATTTATTTGGAAAAAAGGGGTGTTAAAGATTAGACAGAACCTGGAGAACTCATTGAACTTTGATGCTGATTGGCCCAAAAGTGAACAAGTTATTAAAATTTATCCCACTGCAATATTGATAGACGGTTATAGGTTACATACAAGGGGTGTACTGGTGATCGACATTGCACTTTCAAGAAGGTCCTTAAGATTTCCATCAGTTTAGTGTAAGTAGCAGGATATTTGTGTCTTCGTTGTATTTTTTTATTCATATCGCTGGAGAGTGTGGAGCTACAAGTGTGAAATATGCCCCTGGGCATCTAATGGCACTTTTCCTCTGACATTCAGGAACTGACCTGTACACGAGCTGTACTGTGAAGAGAGACTAGTTACAGCACTGTTTCCACTTGCTTCAGTTTTCTAATGCAGAAGGGTCGGCTCAGTAAAAGCATTGCCCAGTTTGGAGAGCAACAGTGATGAATAAGATCTACTGTTTACACAGTGTAATTTACTGTGCTATTGTGTGCTAATTTCTGTTGGCATGTCTGTAAGAATTGCCGTGTTATGTGACCAAAAGTATCAAACACTAGTGGAATTAGCATTCACTTATGTAAATCTGCATTACAAATTTTTTCCGTTCAGCTGTTCTCTAGTACTTTTTTAAGTAGGAGGTTGGAAATTTTCAAGTTCCAAGTTTTTGTGAATGCATCATGATGTGCAATACAACTAATAATATATAGAATATATAAGTTTTTCTTCAGATAATCCATGTACAGAACACCAGTATCTCTTTTGACTAGAAGGTGGTGATGCAACCAGCTTGGTTTGGTCAGGCTAGCAGGGCCATGTCAATGAGGTTATGGCTCGAGTAATCAAGCAGTTGTGGAACATCAAGTTTCTAGTGCATACAATCAGAATCACAAGGGGTTTAGAGAGATTTCACTAGACATTAAGAACCATGCTTAGAACATATTGTTCAGCCCAGGGAAAAGATTAGGATGAGAAGGTCCACCTTCTCCTGAAAATTGAAGTTGCAAATTGAGATGTTGAAGTGTAATGGATTTTACATATGTATGTGTTTTAAATGTTACAGTGAAGTTTCATTGCTGATTCTAAACAAAAGGATAACTTGAACTTTATACATATTTTTGTATATAAATTTTTAGATGCTCAAGGATTAAAACACATGGAAGATTCTTACTAAAATTTTTATTTTTTTTTGTGTTGAGTACAGTATTGTATCCTGTGGTCCAGCAGCACATCATTATACTGTCTTAAGTCAAGTACAGCACAGTACAATATCCCAAATAGTACAGCACACTTTGCTGCAGTGCAGTTGAAATCCAAGCCGTTTTCTACAAGATCCAGTGTTGCTCACCATGGCGGAGTAAAGCGTGGCAGAATGCACAACAGTTAAGTTAGGATTCTGCTGAAACCCCGGGTCCCCCTACGCTGCAGGGCCTCCTGATTGCTGCAGATGACACATCATGTCCAGGTCCAGCAGGACAGCAGCGTAGGATGTCATCAATAAAATGCAATGCTGGAGACGCACGCCATGGTGGAGCCCTGCCCAGAGCAAGAAATTACAGTACAGGCAAAACTCTCACAACAGTGACATGGTCATAGGACTTACATTATCACCAACAATGGCAAGAATAATTCATCTTTACCGATAATTGTCTAGGAGCAAGAGCACAGTATCTACTGGTCTCTGGTTTTTGCTAGATGAGACACTGAAAGACAGACGGTCACAAAAATACCAAGGCTTAAAGCATATTTTTATATCATACATAGTGACGGAAAGACAGAAGACAAAAATCCTACAGGGGGAGGGGAGATCAACAGCTAAGGAATAATAAAGGAGACAGACACCACACTCATTTTAAAGTGAAACTGACCGGCGGAATAACCAGTGAAGTAGTAATATGGTGAAACTATCCAGGTAAATAACCAGTAAAACAGTAGTACAGTGAAACTGGCCTGGTGAATAACCAGTACAATATTAGTACAGTGAAACTGGCTAGCAGAATAACCAGTACAATACAGTAGTAGTAAAGTGAAACTGGCCAGTGCATTAACCAGTTCAATGTGAAACTTGCTGAAATGTACTGATGTATTGTCTTTCCTGCCTTTTATAAGCGATTCATACAACCAAAATGAAAATGAAATTTTGACAACACAGAATTTTTTTCTACCGAAGCACCAAAGCATTCACAGTCAAATCGGAGGAAACTACAATTTAAAAATGAGAATTGCTACATAGATGACATTTCTGATCTCTTTTTTTATTCCTGTCATTACAAATAAAGCTATATAATATTAAGCATGTACTCAATGTGTGTACATGTACTATACACTTTAATAAACTAATGGTGATTTAAAATGTTAAAATAGCAATGAAAAGAAACAAATACCACCGGTGCTCTGCAATACCAGCCGAAAGTACAACATTCCCTTGGCAGAAGCACACCAATAATCACACTATGATGTATATGCATCTGCTTAAACGTAGTACATTGTTCCAAAGTCACATTTACCTACATTCCTGCCTCCAATGTTATGTTGTTGAAAATATCACAGATCATACATGTTACTACTACTGCACTAGTATATCACAGTACTAATATTTTGTCGAATCAGTCAATAAAACACATTGGATAATGTATAAATACTGATATGAATACATTGACTGGTTTAGAAATGATAAAACGATATTTAAATTGTGAATATTTAAATATAATTAAATGAGATTGAAACGAAATCTCTAAGTCAAATCAGCTTCTTTGCATATAAGTAGAAATAAAGTATAAGCCACATAACATAAGTCACATTTGAATTGCAGTGATGTTTACGTGGTCATTCAGCAATAAGAACACAATGCATTTTATGAAAGTTGCCAGAAAGTGGAATTAAAGAAAAAGAATAGCAGAAGTTACAGCATTTCCATGTCCAGTTACCAAATTTAGTATAACTTAGAGAAGGTGCGGTGTTGGTTTATGATCAAGAAAAGATTGCCGGGGGAAATGTATATCCTCTGATGTTGCTAAGGTGATCATCAGTGTTAGCTAATGTCATTAGACATTTAGTCCAAGTTATTGCGAAGGAGCTGTCATTGATAAGGTTTAATACTAATGACCCGCCACAACACTCTTCACAGATGTTATGGAATAATTAAGAACAGACTGGAAGGGCAGTGTTGTTAAGTTCATAACTAGAGAAGGGAGAGATAGAGGACACTGGAGAAATGGGAGAAACTGTGGGTATGACGGCATTAGTCACAGACTTAATGGGTGACTATTACTGAAATGCACTGTCCTGACTGGAGAACAAGATCAGGATCCCACCAGTGCCATGTGGACCTACAGTCTTGTCTGGCTGTGGGTGTGAGGGAGCTGGGATCGTGACCGGGATTGGCCATTTGTTTTTGGTCACACCTCACTCTCCACACTGGAGAAGTGGGCAGAGTCGCGGCGAGAGCACAGACCCTGGGGTTTGATGGGCACGTGCGGGGGGCAGGGCTTGGGTGTTGGGGGCACAGAGCGCAGCCTCTGGTACTGCATCTTGGCGCTGGCAGTAGTAGCGGAAGACGGGGGCGTGTCAGGGGCTAGGGGAACCACTGGGGAAGATGAAGAGACTGGCTGAGCACCATGCGTGGGGAGGGAAGGGGGCGAGGATGTAGGGTGGGCGAGAGCAGGGATGAGGGCCTGCACCAGGCAAGGCTGGGAAACCTGATCAGTCAGTGGCACTTTCTGTGCACAGAGGTCGGATTGGCTGTCAGATTTGGATTGGGTGTGGCCTGGCTTCAGTGGGGCAGGGTTTGGAAGGGGGCTGTAGTTAAAGCTGTGGCAGATGGGCAGGAGCTTCTCCTGGCTGTGAGGAGCAGGCCTATCCTGCTTGGTGTCTGCACCCATGTGAGTGTAATGACAGGGACACGGCATGTATCCTTTCTCCCTTTCAGCCGCTTTCCTCTTCTCCTTCCCACCTCCCTTCCACCTTTTCTTCCCTCTCATGGACAGCTTCTCCTCTGACCAGTATCTGCCAGGAAGGGCCATGGGTCTGGCCACCCATTGCAGTTTGCCTGCCCCCCCAGATCCCAGAAGCATAGTCTCACTAGGACTCCTTATGTCAATGGCAGGGCCCCATCCTGACCCTTTACCAGCAAAGAAGTTGTCTTTGCTGTCTATGCTGCCCCCCTTCTCCTTAGCTGGGTAGGTGCCGAATAAGCGCCCCTCATCCCAAAGGCCATTGCTGCCTCTTCTCCTGCTGCCCTCCCAGTACCGCTCAAACTTGCCAAACTCCCCTGAAGAGCCCTCATCCGAGTAAAACTCCAGTTCGCTGTATCTGTCCCTCTCTGACTCTGACAGGGCCCCCCGCACCCAACCGGCCCTCTTCTGCCCTTCTCCCCTCTCCCTTTCATCTTCCAGGTCTTCATCTTCATCCTCATCATCTTGGGAGTCCCACTCATTGAAGTGCAGGCCTTCCTTGTTATGGGTGAGGCTTCTCTCAGCCTGTGACAGCAGGGGGCGTCTCTCTCTGCCCCTTTTGTGTGTTTCTTTGTCTCCCCATGCCCACCTGCGATGTCGATAAGATGATGGGAGCAGAGGCTGGAAGAGTGCCGCCACTCCGGTGGCATTGCAGCTCTGGCTGCCTCCTCTGTTTCCTCGTACCAGCAGCTTATTGAGGTCTGGGCACCGAACGCAGGCCCCCAAATGTGAGTACGGAACCCCCTTGGGACACCTCTCCCTGCTCTTGTTTGCCTCATGCTCTTCCTCTGTTCTCCTGCTCCCTTCAACCATTTCCCGGTCTCTCCGCTCTCTGTTTGCTTCTCCATCCCACACAGAATACCTCTTGCCCTCCATTTTCCTGTGGAAATCTTCCTCCTTGTTGCCCAGCTCCAGCCGTCGCTCTGAGGATACGCTCTGCCTCTTCCTGATTTTCACAGTTTTTTTCTTCTTCAGCTTGCGTCGCTTTCTCTCTCTCTCACGCTCCTCCCTCTTCTTCCGCTTTCGACTTTTCTTCTTTTTCTGGGTCTCTTTGTCCTTCCTGGACTTTCGGTCATTTCTCCTTTCTCTAACATTGTCCCCGTCCTCACGCCGGTCCCGCTCTCGCTCCCCCCATGATGCCCACCATTCCTGTATCTGGGCCAGCTGGCCCCGACTCCTGCCCCTGTCACAGGAGAAGGCCCTCTGTGTCTGTGAACAAGGCTGCCGGGGAGGTATGGGGGGTGGGGGGCTGTGAGCTATAGAACGAGGGGGAAAGAATGATCTTTCAACTTTGCTCTGTCCCAGAAGCAGGCTGGATTCTTCTGTCAGTTCCTCTGTCTCTTCATCATCTTCCATGCTGCGTCCTGCTGCACCATGGGTTCGACAATCGGGGCTCTGTGACATCACTGAGGAAGATGAAGGAGATGTCGAGCGGGAGGAAGAGGCTGACACTGAGGAGGAGGAGCTGGAAGTGGAGGAGGAACCAGTGGAGGAGGAGCAAAGCAGGGAGGGTGACAGAGAGGGGGATTGTGGGTAGAGAAGTTTCCTACCGTCTGCATTTCTTGTGCCACCTCTTCGTCCACCTCGCTTGCCCAGAGGGAGGATGTTCTCATACAAGGGCCCAGCTGGCTCTTTTAATTTTTTTGTACAACGTTTTTCCCAAAATGAGGATGACAGAGGTGGAGAGGTGGGTGTCACTGGTTCAGGGGGCAGTGGGGCCAAGGCTTTACTCTTAGGAGGGAGCTTGGGGATTCCAAAATATTTGCTTTTTTTCCTCTGACCTCGTGCAACTCGAACTACTCCCAGGTCGGCAGTCTTCTCCTGGTAGAAAATTGTACCAGCTGGTGGGAGTGCTGGCTGACATCTTTGCACTGCTTTAGGGGTTTGAGGGTCACTCATCTGTGGCTCCACACAAGCATTCAAGCCCTCAGGGTCGATCGGACCGTAGTACCTCTTGTATTCTTCCAGGCCGCCCCCACCTATGCTCGCTGTCCCTCCCCAGGATGGAGGCATCCTTTGTGTGACTGGTCTAATCTCAGACATTCCACAATGTGCTTTCATGCCGGTGGGCTTGGGGACCCAGCGGTCCACCACAGCAAATCTCCGGTCCGGACGGGGCAGGAAAGAGGAGCAGGGTAGAGGGGCTCCCAGGATAGGGCTGTTTGGGGATTTATGTGTGGCTACTGGGGGTGATCCTGGCAGTGGCATTTCATATGCTGACTGCTGGTGTTGCTGCAGTTGCTGTTGCTGTGTCATAGCAACCGTTGGCTTGGAAACGGCTGCTGTGCCAGCATAAGACTGGAGAGGAGGAGGCGCCATTGACACTTGTTGAGAAGTGGGAAAGCTGCTTTTGCTTCTTCCTTGGATGGTTTCATCCTCTATATTGCAGCAGCTGTACATACCCTGTGAGAGAAAATGAATACCAAGAACCAGCAGGGCAACTATTAAATTGTGGGTGGCATTAATCTATATATAACGCTGTCATTATGGCCATCAATGAATGTAAAAACATATGGGTCTGCAGAGAGCTTGTGGTAAACTTTATGCATCACAGAACAGGCCTTCTGTTTCCTTCACTGCAAAAACATCATAACATTTAAGTACAGAAAACTAGGTAAGAACCTGCTATAGAAGAGTGACGGGGCTCTGACAGGGCTTGGCTTACCCTACTGAAGGCTAGCAGGAAATCCATCTTCTGGGACAGGCCCAGACAGTGCCGTAGCCGCCAGTAGACCAGGTGTTCCCAGGCAAACACCAACAGGCTCAGGCCCATGGCCACCAGCAGCATGTAGAAGACCCCTGCCATGTTGTCGATGTCCAGCTTGGAGCTCATCACCTCAATCTTATCGTTATGGCAGATGCCAGACAACCAGAGGCGCTCCAGCATGTCAATCTCATCTAGAAATGGGAGAAGAGAAGGGATGCTGGAGGAACAGATAAAATGGAAGCTGTGCCGGTATATTGGGTTGGATTAACCTCTTTCACACAGTGCAGAATAGAATTAGTAACAGGAAAAAAGCTGTGGGAGAGAAGAAGGTAACATGATGGGAAGTCACTGAAAAAGCTCCTCATCCTGAGCCAAGACAAATGAGAAAGACTGAATAAAATATAGTGCACATGTGTGTGTCTGAGCCAAGAAAAAGAGTTTAATTATCACTTTTCCAAGTGACTAATCGAGTTTTCCAGGAGTGCTGTAAGTGTTTTTCTGAATCTTATCTTACCAGCTAGTTCTATAGCTTTCATTACTTAAGCAAGTCCGAGTATAGGTCTCCGTTAAAATAAAGTCAGTTGCACAAAACACTCTTAAGTCTCCTCCTTAAGGTTTCCTTCACATTTTCTCTTAAGTATTTAAGTTTTTTTCCTTATCTTGGTCTTATAAGAACATAAGAACTATACAAATGAGAGGAGGCCATTCGGCCCATCAAGCTCGCTTGGGGAGAACTTAACTAAT
>JABFEA020000100.1:46962-78600 GCA_019775915.2 Cyphomyrus plagiostoma | reverse complement strand
GTTTCCCTGCTGAGACTGCTGCCCCCGCGACCCGACCTCGGATAAGCGGAAGATGATGGATGGATGGATGGATGGATAATAATTATTATTATTATTATCATCATCATCATCTATTATAGCGAGGGTTATAAGAACAGTATAAGTAATGACACAAACCTGTAGCTTGCATGCTGGCTTTATAAACTATGATTTCCTTTCGGGAGGCTGATAAAACATTATACCACCTTTTTTCACATTCCTCTGCTGAACGCCTTGTCCGAGGTGACACAGCATTTACGGAGCTTGCAATAGCCTCCTAAGCTTTTTTTGTCCATGCTTGTAACAGCTGGGCCAAACTTTCCTCGCGCTACCTCCTTCTATTTAAGCACCAACTGTGCCAAAAGAACCATTTTGTTTGTCGTCCAGTTTGATGTTCTTGTAGAATCCAATGTCTTGCTATGAGTTTTGTGTTTGACCCATAATTTATACAACATGTGCATCTATTACTAGAAGTTGATCGGTGGTGTGCTAGGTAGATTTTTGTACAACCAATTAAAGGTATGATCACAGAAAGGTATGTTGTATAAAGCTGTACATTAACGGTTTAATGTCACTAATATATTCATCGTGCAGCTCCTTTATTGGTTGAACTCAATATTTGGGGCAGGATTTTATTTGTAGTCCTTATTTCACGACACTTAAATACTGGCTCCGTCAGAACTTAGGAATTGGGCTTAGACTTTGCTGAAAGTTACTTTTAGCAGCTTTATACAATGCTCTTAGCTCCTATTTTTTGCTAAGTTTTTTTTTACTCTTAAATCCAAGTGTACAACATTCTTAAGACCATTCTTAGGAAGTTTTATGCATACCAGCCCTAGGTGTTCCTGTGATGTAGAATTTGACTATGGGGTTGGCGTCTCTGTTACTGGTTGTGTATTATAATGTTCTGGGTGCATTTTATGTGTTTTAGGAATACACAGTACTATGAAAAGGTGTCAGACCCGCTGGATCTTAGTACCATTGAGAAGCAAATCCTCACAGGACACTACAAAACTGTGGAAGCCTTTGACACTGACATGCTCAAAGTGTTTCGCAATGCAGAGGTTGGTTTTCACTCTGATAATATTTTTCTGAGAGCCTGCTCTCCTTTATTTTGATGTGAGTTTGATGAATGAGTTGCGCTGCAGTTTGGAATGAATTTACACTTGCTAGCAAGTGAGGGCCTTTGTAAATATAATCCTCACCACCAGATTCTCACAAAGACCCCAAAGCACTTGTCAGCACTTTTGAAAATGGAGGACAAATGTTGTAGCGCAGGACTGGTCAAAAATCGCAGTATAGAAGTCTGAATAGACAGCTAACTTAAAACGTATCTTAATTAAGATCCCCTGTGTCCACCCTGCTAACGCAATTATCCCAAATGTCATAATCTAATTCAAACTGGCAGGTGGATGTAACTTTGGTCATTATCTACAGTTGGGAGTGAGCATCCAACCAGTCTCTCTAATTCATTTATTCCGCACTTCGTCTTACAGAAGTTCTATGGGAGAAAATCAGCCACTGGCCGGGATGTGTGGCGACTGCGTAAGGCTTATTATGGGGCTCGCCACGAGGCCGCTGTGCAGATTGACGAGATCATGGGGGAGACGGCCAGTGAGGCTGACAGCTACGACTCCCTGGACCGGGACCATGGCAACACCAGCCACCAGAATGGGGGCGGGGCATCAGGCCCCCACGACAAGGACGAAGATGTCATCCGCTGCATCTGCGGGATGTACAAAGACGAGGGCCTCATGATCCAGTGTGAGAAATGCTTGGTAAGGCACCTACATCATGCACACTAGATGCTTTTGTGACCATAGCCTGGGTTTAGACTGAAAAGAAATATGGCACTGGCAACGTCAGCACATCCAAGCCTAACTAGGGGTTTACATTTCATTCCTGCTTTAAATAAATTAACTTTATCCAGGACAAAGACAGAGCTTGTGGCTGAGTTGGTGCAGAGTAATCATCTGCTGGTGCCCCCATTGCAGGCATGGCAGCACTGCGACTGCATGCGTGTGGAGGCCGAGGTGGAGCACTATCTATGTGAGCAGTGTGACCCACGGCCAATGGACAGGGTAAGCAACAGCCCGCCTTGAGGCCTGGCTAAAATATTCAGACACGATGGGAATCTTCTGTGATATAAATGTCAAACTCCACACAGGCTGTGTTCAAAATCTCTGCATATTATCAGAATAGTGCATCTGCCATTTTGTAGTTTTGCTGGAATCTGTTGTTCAGATTCTCAATGACAAATTCGACCCGTTGTGTGGTGCACCATAGAATACCCACAATTCATTTCAAATTGTAGAGTGCTGCTATGTATATGCTCCATGTATACCATAATGCAAGGGTAACGTCTTGCCAACCAGCTGACTGTAATACAAGGTGGCACTTATTTAATTTTGATAAGTAATTTGTGACTCATAGTCACTGCAAACATTGTAGTTGACATTTGACATTTCATATATGTTTTTAAATGTATGTTTAAAGGCTTACAGAGTCTTTGGCTTTAATAACCAAAGAAAATTACACAACATTATTCCTTATACATACATATTTAGTCATTAATTTTTCTCCACAATGAAGAGAATATTCTGGTACAGTGATCTGAAATACCTAAACAAAAAAGATTCAAAAAAGTCTTCGTGATGGCTTACTTGGCAGGAAATCCATTTCCATTCTCTCATTTGATTCTATCACGAAATGCTGTTAGCAACCAACGAATTTAACGAAATACTTTATAATCAATGAATCTCATAAATTCCATATCACGTGCAGCACACAGTGGGGGGGGGTGCATTTTACGTCAGCTTACTTGTTTCGTATTTCATAAAATGGCTCAGTGACTCTGTTATTAGTACCTACAGCGTTCACACTGTTTATTGATGTTGGTCTATTGTGTAGATTTATGAAAAGCATATTAGGAGAAGATCAACTGACAGGAATATGCAGGGGTGAATGCTTAAGGATATGCACCGTTTTCAAGTCTATCTGCACTGAAACTGAATCTGTGAAGCTTGCTTGATAACACACAAAGTGGACCTAAAGTTATCAAAAAATGATATGGTCATCTGAGACAAAGATGCAGGGGGGTGCACCCCCTTTGGAATTCTGGCTGTGTTGGTGATATGCAAATGAAACTTGCTCAGATAATATACTTTGCCACACAGAATATACAAAATGTAAAGCATTTTGAGATATAATCACCAGAGACAAAGATACAGTACTCTGCTACTCGATGCACTCTAGTATTAGAAATTAATACTGACTTCCTCCTCATATCGGCGACTTGAATATTTTAAAAGATATTTAGTGTAAACACTGCTAGAAAGAGATGAACAGGCGAGCCATCCCTTACGAAAATTAACCATGGTTTTACTATGATTAAATAACCATTGTTTACAATGGTTTGCCGTTTTTCATGGTTTTTTGGGTAACTATGGAAACCATGACTATGGTTTTATCATAGTTTCGCTACAGTTAAACCCTAGTATAATCTTGGTCATAAACCATAGTTTTTGTTTTATCATGGTCTTTACCATGGTCTTTCCAAACCATGGTAGTACTATGGGTAGTACCAAAGTACCATGAGGTACCATAGTAAAACTATGGTTACTGCATAAAAACCATAGGAAACCATAGTGAATATTCATAAGGGATAACATACACTAAAATAGAAGTAAATTTCATATCCCTATAGCTAGTTTTGCATTAGTCTACCATATTGACATAAACTAGCAGTGCCAAAAATCATTCATTTAACCACATATACTACCATACTGACCAGACCCACGGTTAATGTTTATGCTATCACTTGTGTACATAAAGCTTATTCTCATATGTGTCATTGAGTAAAGACAAACCAGCGAATCCCACATTTGCTCTTGCGACATCCTGGCACATGCTCCCACTTTACCCCGACCTGCAGAACTGTCGTAAACGTGGAAATGAGTTGCGGTGTGAACCTGCGGTCCATTACTTTCCCTCAAGGAACCGGATTGTGCATCTCAATAAATTGAAATTCAATTGTGAGAACTGAAATAGAATTTGCAGAAGTGAATCTGTAAATATAGAGCGTCACATTTTCCAGGTAGGATAAATGCAGTTTCAAGTTAATTGGAATTCAGTTTCAGTTTATTAATTCAACAACTGCAGATTCAAATATACACTATTCATATTCGGTTTCTAGTAGCACAAATATCAGCCCATAGAGAAAGACCTAGCAAGGGACAAATACCTTGTAATAGATGCACAGTACTCTACATCAAATAATAAAATGAGATGTCACTTATATTTCACAAAGAAATAAGACATGAACTGTACTACTATGGGTGCTGAGAAAGAAGCCGGTGCCTGAAAATGTGGTAAAACATTTTATTCTACGGTACAGTGAGCTTCTTTTTATGTAAAGAAGCATTTAGCACAGTACAGCTACAGTATCTGTGTCATGTCTGCCTATTGTAAGTATCACATCACATATACATTAGTGTATGCATACTGTATTACAAGTTAGATATGGACAGTGGGCCATTATGGGCAGCGCTGCTCATTCTCCTTGCACCTGTTACATAAAGCGAAACACTGCTATTGTCATACTACATCCACTTACAGGCATCTCTCAATCAGTGTACATTATTTACCATGGACCTCAGACTTAAATGCAATCGGATGTGACTCAATTAGGTTTATCTTGCCACTAGTGGTTTGTGTGTATGCAAAGTTGGTAGTGTTCGTAAACATCATCATTTTTCAAAGCACAGGAAGAAACTGATGAGTACCATTCTATGGAAGAAAATCGCACAAAACTGTTAATATACACTGTTGATAAATAAGATCCCTCATCTGGTTTCACTGTGTAATTCTTTATATAGTAGTCTGCATAGATTATTCTATATAGGGAACAGTGAGCGATTTAGTGAAAAATTTCAATAACAGCCACAGATTAAACATGTTGAACCTAAGCATGTTATTATCACAGTGGAAACCACAAACATTGAAATAAGAGCAAGAAGTAATTTTCCTGTCATTGACAAATGTCCCACATGCTCATCGTATAAGTAGTGTTTCCCTAGCCTTGGGGCCTGTGCCTGATCGTTTCTGTTAGCTTTCAGCCCTGATAGCTTTCTGATTAGGCCTGATTAAGACACTCACTAAATGAGTTGCTTAAATTTTAAAGATTTTAATTAAAGTTCCCTTAAAACCAGATTTTTTAGCTGGTTCCTTTAAATGTTCCAGTCATGTTAAATAAAACTGCTGTTAGGAATAATTGAAATATTAAAAAATTACTTGATCTTTCAGATTTACTTAATTTTGCTATTTCAAGTTAATAACAGTTAATAACAGTTTAATAATAATTTGTTAGAATGTCCTATTGCTAAGTAAGAAAGTTTTTTTTAATATACACACACACACACACACACTGTCAGAATTTATAATATAATTATTTATTTATAATATCCATGCTCAAGGTCCACTGATCCTTTGGAAGTTGTTTGGATCCCTGTTGAGTCCAGCTGCCTTTAATTTGAGCAGAGAATCATTTGTTTTGCAGTCCCCACTAAAATTGGCTATGTTGTGGCATGTTTGCCTCTCAGTCCATCTCAGGGTGTGTGTCGTGGTGGGATGGCCCACTCAAAGCCAACTGATTGACAACTTGGCCCTTCAAGAAAACAAACACAAAGGCAATATAGAAAAAGCAATAAAGAAAAGCATTTATTTTCTTATTCTTTTATTTTTATTTGTTTTACTTTCCTACTCCACTTTTACAGATTTCTTCTTCTTCTGCCTCGTCTTCTTCTTCTTATTATTATTATTATGGCAGTCCTATCACTCAATACCCAACAGCGTTCTTGAGACAGTCTCTGAACAAGTCCCATCAAAATGCTGCCTACTTTGTTACAGGAAGTACCCATGGTGCCACAACCAAGCTATGCCCAGTCTGGATCCATCTACTACATCTGCTTGCTGCGCGATGACCTGCTGCTGCACCAAGGTGGGTGGGACTGGAGGCTGCTCTCTGTGTGTCTTTATACCAGTTTGTCTTTCTCTGTGTTTCTGTGTGTCTCTGTGCCTGTTTGTGTATGTGTTTGTCTCTGTATTTGTGTGTGTGTGTGTGTCAGTGACGATGCTAATTCCCAAGTCTGATGCCTTCGTAGGTGATTGCGTGTACCTGATGAGAGACAGTCGACGCACTCAGGATGGTCAGCCGGTCAGACAGTCCTACCGCCTTCTGTCTCACATAAACAGGGACAAGCTGGATATCTTTCGCATTGAGAAGCTCTGGAAGAATGAGAAGTAAGAGAAAAGGGCGCCAGTTGAGTTGGTATTGGTCTAATATTTGCAAGATGGGGCCTGTCAACAATTTAAGAAGTACCACGGCATGATGAAAATGATGCTTGAAATATGCCTCTCCCTTCCCTTCCCTCTCCATTTTTCTTTTTCTTCCACTAGTGGTGAACGCTTTGCGTTTGGCCACCACTACTTCCGGCCTCATGAGACACACCACTCGCCCTCACGCCGCTTCTACCACAACGAGCTCTTCCGGGTTCCACTGTATGAGATCATCCCTCTAGAGGCAGTGGTGGGCACCTGCTGTGTCCTCGACCTCTACACGTTCTGCAAGGGTGAGGCCCAGCTGCTGAGCTCTGCCATTAGCAGAATATGTACACTCACTGGCCACTTTATTAGGTACACCTGTTCACTGAAGCAAATATCTAATCAGCTAATCATATATTAGCAGACCAATGTATGAAATCGTTCAGATACAGGTCAGGACCTTCATCGCATCAAATGCCATAATGGAGAGGAAGGATGATTTAGATGTGAATGTAACATGATTGTTGGTGCCAGACAGACTGGTATGAGTATTTCAGAAATTGCTGATCTACTGGAATTTTTATGCAAACCGTCTCTAGGGTTTACAAAGAATGGGCAGAAAAAGAAAAAAAACATCCAGTGAGCAATGTTTCTTTGGGTGAAAATGCCTTGTTGATAGCAGAGGTCAGAGAAGAATGGCCAGACTGGTTCAAGCTGGTAGAAAGGCAAGATTAATTCAAATAACCCCTAGTTACAACCGAGGCATGCAGAAAAGCATCTCTGAATGCACAACACATGAATCTTTAAAGCAGATGGGCTACAGCAGCAGAAGACCTCACTGGGTGCCTCTCATGTCAACTAAGAACAGGAAATTGAAGCTACAGTCTCCATAGGCTCACCAAAATTGGACAATGAACAACTGGAAGAACGAATTTGGTGTAAACAACATTAAAGCATGGATCCATCCTGCCTTGTGTCATCAGTTCAGGCTGGTAATGATGGTGTAATGGTGTGGGACATATTTTCTTTGCACACTTGGGGCCCCTTAGTACCATCTTTTAAGTGCCACAGCCTACCTGAGTATTACTGCTGACTATGTTCATCCCTTTATGTATAGTTGTTTTTGGTGACCTGTCTTAATTTTAGTTTTAGTCTAGTCTTTGCGTCAAGCTGTCATTTTAGTTATTAGTCATAGTCACGTCCATACTCATTTTAGTCTAGTCAAGTTTCAGTCGACTAAGCATTTTAGTCATATTTTAGTTAGAATTATCCATAACTATTTTAGGCTAGTTTTAGTCACCAAAAACTGTTGACATTTTAGTGTAGTTTTAGTCAATGAAAATTAGTCTCTTTATTTTAGTGATGCAATTATATTTTACCTAGTCAAGATAGTACAAGTACCTAGTAGAATATACAAAAACAAAATTTTAATTTAGTCAAATGCATTTCACAATTAAAACAAGGTTCTTCTTATTATATTATTGTTACCTTATAGACTCTGGAATATTCTACATCCATTCCAGACACGGAAGACACTCTGATTTGAATTTATAACATTTTTTTTGCCAACCACACATCTTTGAAATTAGAAATGCATACATATTTAAATAAAGCGTGGGACTTGCTTCACTGAAGCTGTTTCTGGAATCTAGCACAGGAATAGATACAATGTCAGGACAGATGCAGCCTCTGGAAAATCTAACGGTTGTAAATATTAAGTAGCATGAATCCTTGCTATTAGGCCTATTTTGCCCTCAATGACTGAAACTATTGGTTGTAATTTGACTGTTTGTTTTCAGCTACAATTGTTTAACATAAAAAATAGGCTTCATAAGACCATAAGGGATGCCAATCAAAATGCATCATGCTCTGAATCATTCACGAACATCCCTTCCACAAGAACATTATTTCACAATTAGCATGTATTTACCTCTCCATGGATGGCAACTAGCCTGGCAAGCCAGACCCACACAAGATGTTCCAAAAAACGCTCTTTCAATGTTTCAGCCACTACCCCTTACTACATATATCTAGTCTCGCAGTAATGAAAGTTTGAAAGTTTAGATCGCCAGGATTCAAGACAACTGAGCTGTCGTTCTCAGTTTGCTATACTTAGCTTTAGCTTGCTAAAATGCCTACATAGCTTCAAAGTGTTCCCTTTACCCACGTATTCTTATCAGACACCTTATCAGAAAGATGTTTTGTGCAGATTGCCAAGTGTCCATGCTTATGAAATATAATTTTCTCCAAAACGCCTAAAGCTAACAGGAAAACATCTTTTGCTAATGATAACATGTTAACCACAGTTGGCATGAGCTTTCTAAAATAGAAAGTACCGTTATGTTAATGTCTTTACTTACCTCAATGTCATTGTGGAATGCCTTGAGATGTCTTTTAAGGTTTTAAGGTTTGTGGTGTTTTTTCACAATATTTTGTGGACACATTTCTCCGCCATCTGTGCGCTCGAATGGGAGACACAGGAAACAGAAATACTGCATAATAATACTAACGCAATTAAATGAGAGGAAATAACGTCTCGTCTCATTTTCGTTAACGAAAATGTAGAGACATTTTAGTATAGTTTTTGTAAACCAAATTCAGTCTCATTTATATTCGTCAACAATATTTACACGCTATATTTTGTTATTGTTATCGTCATATGACCAGCATTTACGTTGTGTCTTGTCTCCGACACATCAAAAAGGTTCGTTGAGAAAGATATTTTGTCAAAAATTTCGTTGATGAAAACAACACTACCTTTATGACCAGTGTACCCAGCTTCTAAGGGCCAGTTCCAGCAGTATATCTACAAAGATCATATCATCTCAGACTGGTTTCTTAAACATGACGCTGTACTCAAATGCCTTCCACGGTCACTAGATCGAAATCCAGTATAGCAGTGGTTCTCAACATTTTTTATTCCATGAAGCCCCTGCATCCACCAATACTTTTTTTTCTCAGTTTATGACATTTCTCTCAAAACAGAAGGTAAATGTTTATGAATAAAATAACTAAATCTAAAATCTATTTAACAAATGGCTCTAACATCAGAAGCCTGACAACCAGAAAACATAAACTTAATAACTGAAAAGATCCTCATTTTAAGGCATTTGTAAAACAAATATTGCAAATTATTATTTGAATTGTTTTAATATGAAATAGCCATTTGTCAATGATTCCACGCTTTCCCTCTCCATCAGTGTCTCTGTGAGACACTGCTAAGGAAATGGCCTGATTTTAGCTCAAAATTCTGGAATTCTATATAATATCACAACCAAAGCTCTCATACTTTATACAATCGGGAAGAAATACTATTAGTTTCTATTTAAAAATCCTTAATAAACCCTCATTTTAATGCATTGTATGTGTGTATTGATATAAACGGTATTGTGTCATCCTGCATTTTGAAAATATATCTTTTACAATATTATACTTTCTGTGCTTCTGAAGTATATTACCTGCCCCTCCTCTGTCCTTGCTGAGGCCCCCTAGTGGCCTGCAGTCCCCTGGGTTGAGAACCACTGCAATGGAGCACCTATGGGAGGTGGTGGAATGGGAGGTTTGCATCATGAAGGGGCAGCCAACAAATCTGAAGCAACTCTGTGATGCTGTCAAGTCAACATGGACCAGAGTCTATGATGAATGTTTCAAGCACCATGCTGAATCTACGCCATGAAAAATTAAGGCAGTCCTGAAGGCAATAGGGGGTTAAACTCGGTACTAGCAATGTGTACCTAATAAAATGGCCAATGAATGTATATATATATATATATATACACATACCTCTGAATCCCCCCCCCCCCCATCAAAATCAAATGTATTATTGATCTTGTAATCTACACTGAGGTGGCATCTTTATGAGTGTTAGAGTATGTCGTAATCTTTACTGCTTTCCTTGCCAGTCACACCCCACAAGGATGCAGAATACCATTAGTGCAGGAATGCGTACGGTTACATGCTCCAACACACAGCTGCCTCCTCTGCAGGGCGGCCCAAGAGTGTGAAGGAGCAGGATGTTTATATCTGCGACTACCGGCTGGACAAGTCAGCTCACCTCTTCTACAAGATCCACCGCAACCGCTACCCCGTGTGCACCAAGCAGTACGCCTTCAGCCACTTTCCCAAGCGGCTAGCCCCCAAGAGGGATTTCTCAGTAAGGAAGGCGGGGGAGGGGTGACATACTGATGCCAACTATATCCTCCTGAGACCCAAGGGAAAAAGTTCCTTACATCAGTGAAAAGATAGATGCAAAAACAACATGTCCACTACAATGGACATAAATGAATGGGTGGGGTCTCAGGAGGATATAACAGTAAATGACAGTGACTGGCAGTGCTAATTATATTACTGGGATTTAGAAGATTATATGTTGTGTTTGGACTGGGCCGCCGCCACCACTGCCACAGACCCTTTGATAAGACAATAACTTAAAAACCATTTGCTGTATTTTTTTCAAACTGCAGATGCATTGTATGGGTGATTAGCTGGAACAGATTAAATTTTGAGACAGAGGAAGCGTTGCATAGTGGTAGCAAAATAAAGTCAGTTTTGACACTTGATGCCATTAAGATGGTAATTCAAAAAGTTTTTGTGGATTTTTTTTCAAACTTTTTCAAACCCTACTTAGTGGCAGCAAAGAGAAGGTTGAAAGCAGATGACATTTAACTTTTTGAATGTGAAAAAGTAGTCAAAAATATTTGAATGGTCTTGTTACTGCTTAACAAAAACATTATATGAATGAAGATATAGTTTAATTTTATGTTAAATTGCCCCAAAAATGCCAAAAAATAAGCAGCTTTTTCTAATTTTTCAGGCACATTGTATTGTGTATTGCGAATTTTTTGTTGCTAGTCCCCACATTCGGCAATTTTTATCAGTAGCGCTCCGGTAGCTGTTCAGTGAAATGTATTGCGGGGAACTTGGCTAAATTTATTGTGGGAGAATTTAGTCTTACCATGTTTTTTTGTTGTTTTTTGGAGAGGTGGGGAGAGTGCATAAGGTAGGCTTGTGTTAATAATATTGTTGCTCAACTACAGTATTTTCATGGAAAAGTGTATCGTGGGTGACGACCCCCCGCTCACCCGACTTGGCCTACTCAGTGAATGGCATATAGAAGAATATACATAAATCCAGTGGACCTAATTACATTAACACTAGTCACAGAAACAGCTGTGTGTGTGTGGGTGCGTGGGGGTTATTTGGTCCCCACAAGGGGAACCTTAATTTTCTAAAAAGAAATCTGTGACTGCAATCAAAAAGCTACCAAAAGGCCACATATTAGACACAATGACATGGAAAGACCATGAGATTCTGAAAATGCTGTTTGAGGTCAAGTTAATTATTTGACTAATTGGGAGCTGGCAATTAGAGGATGATGGGGTTGAAAATTCTGACAGCAAAGGAATCTATGGGTGTACTTTCCTGCTTTGACAATGTTCTGCCTTTTGTTGTGTGTTTGGGATGCAATGTAATGTACAGCAAAAAAGTACAAGATAAATTCATAACAAAATACCTGACACATAGCTAAGTAAATGGTAACTAAATGACCATAAAACATAGATTTTGTTCATTAGAAAAATATACAGGAAAATAAATTTGTAATGAGAAAAAATTTATGCATTATTGTAAAGATATACGTTCAGGGGGGTTGACTACAAGATCTGAAACATATTTTCATATATTCCTGCACTTCATTCCATTTTTTGATTATCCAGTCACATTTTCTATAGACAAGAACGCAAATAAGCGAAATGTCAATTTTAATTAAATTTAAAATTAAGTGAAGTATTCAACATAGCAAATTTGGAACACAAAATTATCACGTACACAACTTAGGGATTTTGTGAGCTCAGTTTAGTTCTCACTGTCTCACTGTCAGGGTCCATCCAGTCTTTCAGCACATCAACATGACAGAGCCATCCACCTGTCCATCCATCTCAGAAGGCTCTGAATCCCATCTGTTTATACACAATAGCACACTATGGGCAATTTACAGACGAAAGTTGTATGAGGTGTGGAGAACATGCAGACTGCTCACAGACCTGCTCTCAGAGTTCACACTCCTGAGTCTGAGGCCACTGTGCCAAGATTCAGCGCAGCAGGAGGGGGCATCTTAAATTTTTAACGGAAAGCCGGTTATGCGGCTGCTTGGTGGCAAAAATAATTTTAAAATAGTGTATTTAATAAAAATTGAGTAACTTTTGCTGGTAGGCTTCATCTTAAAAGTGGTCACTTGGCTATTCCCAGGGTATTTTGCATGAATGACCCAATTAAAATAGATGTAGATGGGTTTACTCCATGTGCTGTGTAGCTGGAAGGCACTGCGAAGCCACCTGATACAGTGTTTGTGTCCCCAGCCGCACCATGTGCCTGACAGCTACAGAAGGAACGGAGGACGACCGTCCTGGAAAAGCGAGCGGCCCAAGCTGGCCTCAGCAGGTGTGGGGGGTCATCCTTCCCCAGGTGATACAGGTGGGGGGCCACGCTTCAGCGGCGAGGAGGGCGACTCAGACACTCCCAGCGACACCCCCCCGCGGTCCTGTTCCACCATGATGTCTCCAGCCCCCCATGTGCAGGAGTGTGGTGCCGATGAGCAAGGGGACCATGGCGAGAGGCTGAGTTTCTCCTCTGCTTCCCTAACCCTCCCTGAGTCGGAAAGGAGGGAGGTACAGAGGCAGCGTCTGAACAAGATTCTGCTGAATCTTCTGCATCAAACGCCTAGCAAGACCAGTGAGTAGCATGGAGGCTCTGCCTGCAGCCAATCTCTAAGGTTTGAACAAGTATGAACATCTCAAACAAGCCTGAAGCAGTGGCTTGATTACATGTCATATTTTACACCATTTCCACCAGTTTTATATTTATTCATTTCTCTTCCAGGCACTTATTCTGGTGTGCACAGGGCACGATGCTGGGTTACAACCTTGCTAGCCTGTCACAGGGCACACATGCATATACCCACATGCTATTGGCAGTTTAGCGATACCACTTAGCCAAACTGCATATCCTTGAACTCCTGGAGGAAAGGGGGCCATGAGGAGCAGGGTGTATTGGTGTCATTGGGCATCACAATCATGAAATTTTTGTTGACAATTAATTGTCGTACAAATAATTGCGAATAATGATTTAATTGTCTTTTTTGTTCATTTTATAACATTATCAGCCTTACAATGAATTGAATATTGAATACTGGAACATATAAATAAAAAAATTATTTGACTTTAAGCTTTGTAAACAAAAAATGTACTGGGCAGATATGAGATAAATAACAAAGAAGTTAACCCCCTCGAGATAAACAGTTGGCATTGTCATTACCCGATCCATACCACCTACCTGATTTTACCTCACATGTTTGCATCATTCCATCCCTACATCATGCCATTTTACGGTGAATCATATTGTCTACATTTACAGTTAAATAAGCCATATAACTTATTGTAATTAAGGTAGTCTGTGGTAAATGTAAGTGAACATAGATAAAATCCGTTTAAATTGGTGTACCTTAAATCTGACAAGTTATCCAGCTAAGCAGGAATCATTTGTGAAACATAATACAGACTGATGTTAATGATTAAGCTGACTTAATAGACAATCTGTTTTCTTTGCTTCTCATTTTAAGTGCTCACTCTGGTCGTCTATTTCCAGTTTTTGATTCAAAACTATTACCTAAATGTCCCATATCTGACAACTGTGGCCAAGCTATCCGCGTTTTGCCGATACACGGTCTAATCATCCGCATTTTAAATGTGTGGTGCACACATAAACATTACAGTATCAGCTCACGTTTAGTAAAATAGACTATAAGCAGTTGCACATAAGGATTAATACTCATATGTACGAAGTACAGGATGTACTTGAATACAATTAATTTCTTACTTTCCAGTAACATATAAACAAGTCACATAGCATTTGAAAGGTCCTAGACCATTTCCAGGCAAATCTTTTATGGTTACATTTTTAGGAAAATATACTTTGAAATCCATGACATTTTGTGTTATGAGTCCAGTTTGACAGGCCATTTCTCAGAATTTTCCCATAAGGTATAAACAACTCTTATACTTTCTCAAAGGCAAGGTCCTAGACTATTTCCCATCAGAATTTGGTCAAGTTTTAATGTAACATTTGACATCCATGATATTTTGTGCTATGTGCCAAATTTGACAGGGCATTTCTCTAATTTTTTGCATAATGTATAAACAAGCATAGGGTTTTTTTGCAGTTGCTGCAGTGAGGCAAGGATTTGATGTGACCTCAAATGCAGAGGAGAGAATGTTGTGAGGGTGTGGAACGAAAGACACATGTTGTGTGAGGGTGTGGAACGAAAGACACATGTTGTGTGAGGGTGTGGAACGAAAGACACAGGAGCCAGAATCAGGGTAAAGCAAGATGGGTTTATTCCACTCACAATGGGAGGAAAACAGAGGGAGTGCAGGAGAGTTCAACAATGGGATTAACAACAAGACTAGCAGGACTAACAACATCAATGTCAAGACTGGGGAACACAGCTCTGGGAGGCACCATTATACAAAGTCTAGCAAGGGAGTAGAACGCGAGGCAGCAGGAGTGCATTACACAAGGGTAGGAACGAGAGGTAAGACTGATGCATAACAGGTGTGGCTTGTTAAAGCCACACTAGGGAGAAACAGGAGGGGCAGATTGGTAGCCGATCTGCTCTGTCTTATTGCAGATGCCTGTCCAGCTCCTCCACCTGCTGTTTCAGCCTAGTCAGAGGCACAAACTGAAATTCTCACACTCTTTTTTTTCTACTGTTAAAAGAACTCCTACAACCTCCCAATAATACCAATCCTTCCTCCATTGATAATTGCCACTTCTTTTGCTTTTCCAGGATAAAATTTCCACTATTTACAGCTCTTTGGCTGCCAGTACTTCATATCTGCCTTTCTCCCTGATCTCACCGCCTGTCTCCAATCGCTATCCACTCTTCTCCTAAAGTTGGCTCTCATTCTTCATTCCCCTTGATTTTTTTCAACTATCTGGTAACTCAACTCTGTCTCAACTAACTAACTCTCTGGCCAAAAAAGGTCACCATTTGAATTTATATCAGCAAATACTTAAAAGGCAATGACTATATCATTATTACAGCCCTGCAACATTATGCAGCAATAAAGTCAGCTGAGTACCTGAATCTACTGAATGGCCAGGTTACATCTCCATCCTTCATCAGTGGTTTTTTTTCTTCCCTATTGGCATGGGCATATTCCAGGACAAGAATGCCAAGATTCATTGGGTTTGAATTGTCAAAGAGTGGTTCAAGGAGCATGAGGAATCGTTTTCACGTGTGACTTGGTCACCGCAGAGTTGTGACCTTAAACTCATTGAAGGTCTTTGGGATGTGCTGAAGGAGGCTTTATGGAGGTTCAACTCATTTGTCAATACAGGATCTCGGTGAGAAATGAATGCAAATTTGGATGAAAATAAATGGTGAGATGTTGCATAAGCTTGTGGAAACAGTGCGCCATAATCAAACCTAAAGGCAGTCCAACAAAAAATTCAAATAGCGACTTTTTTTTGGGTCAGGCAGTGTATATTTAGTGCCTCCAAGACCTACTGCCTGCTCTTTGGATAAGGCCCACCTACTTGTTCTCAGTTTGCATCTGACCATTCTTTTGAATCAGTCTCTATCTCTTGGATTAGTGCCGTCTATGAGCACAGCCTTCAAAATAGGGCTGAGTGATTTATAGGGATGTAACAATACACTCAACTCACAATTCGATATGACTCATGATTCTGAATTCATGATATGAATCTCATGATTTTTTTAGCAGAATGAGCAGAAGACAAATTTATTTAAAAATATTCCTTTATTTATCTTTCTAAACTGTGCAAAATGTGTCCTCTTCTTAACAGTGCAACTGAAATGGAATAAAATAATGTTTTTAAAAAATCCCAAATCAAAATTAGTAAAAAAATAAAAATTTAAAAAAATCTTCAAATAAATAAACTATGGCTTGCATCTGCAGCTTTTTAGAGTGGTTTGCCCTTTTAATAATTTAATAATTTGCTCAGCTCACAGTGGTGCCGGTGGACATGCTATTTGTGTATGTTATCAGTCCTTTACAATGTTTGCATGCAGTTTTTGTCTTGCCTGTGCTGTTCTCGCCATTTTCGTTTGTGATTACCGGAAAGCTAAAATGCTGCCTCACCGACCATATAAGATCGGGTGATGCGTCCATCCACCCATTTTCTGAAACCGCTTAATCCCAACTGGGGTCACAGGGTGCCAATCTGTTGCAGGGTGCACTCACACACCAGTCATGCACACACGCACACTTATGGGCAATTTGATAACTCCAATTAGCATCATCTTATTTTGGACTGAGGGGGGAATCTGGAGGAATTATATGCGAACTCCACTCACATGGAGACCTGGCCAAGACTCAAACCCTGACCCAAGAGGTGTGAGGAGACAAAGTCACCCCCTCAAATTGTGAAAAGATTAAAATTGTAATCTGTTTTACTAATTGATCCACAGCACTGATTGTTAATTTTGCCTTTGAAGCTACGATAAATACAGCTTTTAGATGGCCAAAAATATTATTTAAGTCTGCTTCTGAAAATGGTTATACCAGATATACAGTGATCCTTCCACAAAACTATAGGAAAATATTTCTTAGACAGTAAAATTATTGCCTTTATGTACATAATTATGAAAATGATTAAACCAGCACTAGTATGTGACTATAGTTTGCTTTTTAGTGCTGATAAAAACAGTTCAACATAACTTTGGCAAAGCATTGCAAGTGTCTGGAGAGATTAAATTGAACATACCTTTTTCTTTGTGTATTCATACAATTGTATGAGTTAGCTGGATGATCTAAGCATGTAGAATGTTTTATTTGACTAGTCTTAGGTTCACCTATTGCACATTTATTGGATTTAGCCAGTACCGATATAGCAATCAACGTTACTTACTGTTTTTTTCTTACCGTCTTTTTCTGTTTAGCTATAGATGTGACCTACCTCCTGGAGGAGGGACCTGGGCGCCGGCTGCGCAGACGGACACTAGGATTAGCTGACTTCAGCGGCAGGAAATGATGCCACCGCACGCACTTATACCTTGGGGAAGAAACGTCAGGGGAAAAACTTTGCACTGTCGCCTCCTCAAATCTGTCTTCTCTGTTTTCTCCAAAGGAGATGAAAATACACAGAAGGACATTATGGATAGCTAGAAGATAGCATGTAGGCTGAGAGAACCAAGGCAATGGAAGGGCTGCGGGTAAGGACTGAGGAACGCAGAGCGATGTATTACAGACAGTACAATCTATCTGAAACGTGTAACGAAAACCCCAGCTGCAGCAGAAGGTCCTTGGTAAAAACTTGAAATAAAGTGGTAACACTATAAAGCAGGAAGTAAACACAGGAAAAGTAGGAGGGTGGGAGATGTCACAGGGTGATATAGTGACCTGTAGTGCCACACAGGGACCCTTGTCATTATCTGAGAATGGCCTCTACGCTGATGAATCCTCAGATATATTTAGCAGAGTTATGATGACTGGGAAATGAAGGACCTGTGCTTGAAAGGCATGAATTCACAGAACTGATGTGCAGGTGAAGTAGCACAGGTTGGCAGTCTCTCTCTCTCTCTCTCTCTCTCTCTCTCTCACTTGAGCAGTCGGCTCACAGGGAGAACAGAGCTCTGGGAGCACAGTGGCCAGCATGTACGCTTTTATACATTCATCTGTGCATGCTCATTTGGCATGACTTCACAGACTCTTAAGGGTGTAAGAGTTGATAAATTCTTAGTCACATGCCAACATGAAAGAAGATATGTGAGACTAACACAGGTTTTAAGTATGTGAGCATGGGCAAGAATGTTTGTGAAAGATTGCTCATCCCAGAGTCTTTTTTTTTCCATGGTAAATTTTATGTTTTCATTTTAAAGTTTAATAAGGTTATGGATGGCCTGGGACAAGACTGTAGGAAATCCACTGGACTGATCCATTCTGTCCAATTTGGACTGTCAAAATATGGCTGGCCTAACAAATTGTTGCAAGCTAAGTTGCTCAGTGTTGTTGGTGTAGGCTACAATGGAGTCTGAAATAGCAATATCATATAGTAGATTTGGTTTTTCATGTATTGTACAGGATCCGGACAATGGAGCCTACTTGTATTATTATTAATATTACTATTATTGTTATTAATAATTTTGCTGCGGTTGCTAGTATTGTTGTCAAATGTAAGCTTGACGCAGCAAGAAGGTGTTTATCTCGTGACATACAATTTCCTTAAGCGTTTTTGCATATATATTAATTGTATCTAAATGCTGAGGAAGGGGGGGGGGACGGTAAGAGGAAACAAATTTCGTATAAGATGTGGAGGCAGTAACCTACTGTCCGGTTCATGATTCCTGAGGATTACTTTAACCCATGATTTGCTGCAAAAGTGTTGAACACTAAAAAAGCAACCCAACATGGTCATGTATTGATATTTGAAAGAGGCAAAAAAAAACGTTAACTCGATATCATATCTTTTTAATGAAAAACTATTCTAATTTTGTGAAAGCTGTAATAAATGTGTTGCTTGTATTTCTGTGTGCATTTGTGTAATTTTATTTTTGTTAATTTTTTAGACAATCGCAAAAAAACTAATGCTAATTTAAATGGACAGACTGATGGACATTGTGGGATTCAAAAGTTTGTCCCGAGTTCTTCCACTCTGGTTAAAAGTTTGTAATTATGATTCTAAAGTCTTGACAATGCTATTTGTTTTTACTTTTTATATTTTATTCATTTTTTAAAATAAACACTACATTACAGTAAACAGACGATGATTGTTGTCATTAAAAACGTTTACTTATCCTACTTCCTTTTCATACTTCCAGTCACTTATCCACTGAGTAATTCGTATATACATGTCTCTTGCTAAACAAAAATGCTGTGTTTGATTGTTCAGACTTCAGAGATACATTGTACATTGTATATTGTGCTGTATTGCTTTAGGCTTCTAAAAACATATTTCGAGACTACCCAGGTATAATCTTAAGGTTTCAGTTGCCCGTTCTGCTACAGGGAATAACAAAGTCTTCTATGCACTTCTGTTCAGCGATATCTGTAGAATAACAGAAAATAAGCTGTCATCTAAGTTTAATTGTTGGAATATGAGTAATTTATAGGCTACGGGTAGGAGATGAACTTGGGTACATTTTGTCTGACGTATTGGGTCATGTATAGCCCTTGTTAGCGGCGCCGTGGCGCAATGGCCGCACGCTTACAAGACTGGGGATTCGATTCCTGCCTTCATTCTGTTTGGGCGGGTTTCCTCCCGAAGTCCAAAGTCATACACTAATGTTTCCCAATTATTCTGGGGTTTGAAGTAAAGAGTTAACAGCAGGTCACGTGATCTCCTGCGACATTGCTATGGAAACACCAAAGACGCTGTCCGGGTGAGCACATTTGAGGTATGTATAGATACAAATGTTACCAACGCACCCTCATACCAAATATATATGGTGTTTCATGTATTGAAAATCTTTCTGAGCGAAATTAGTTTCTATATACGAACGTATAATTGTCTTTGTACCTAGAGCTGGTCCGCCTCGGTAAATTTTGCGGAACGGGCTCGGATTACAATATTCAGTTACCTGACCTTGCAGTTTGATAACCCCAGTACTTAACGAATAGAATGAATACCGGTGTACATGCCATGTACCAGGAACGTTGAAAACGTTAGAAATGATTCTTTTTGGTGATAGAAATTCTGTCTGTGACCTGCTGCTTTGAGATCTCTGCTAATGTCACCGCAGGATCTGTATGAATATGAAAAGAAGAGGGGAGAAGACCCCTAAAGAAAAGACAGACAGGGGGTTGCCGGCAGCTGAAGAGGAAACAGCGGGTACAGATCTTGTTAAAGAGACATCTGTGTTTAATTAGCTATCTGTGCATTATTTATGGGCTATTGGCTTTGGCTTTCACCTCTCTGACTCTGTCTATGTCTGCCAGCTGTCCGTCTTTCAAGGGTGTTTCTGTGCGTTGCTTCCAACTGTCTTTGGTCGAGGTGCCAACTTTAACTTGAATACCATTTTTTTTTTTTACTTTTCATCACTCCATGCATTATTCCACAAGCACTGAATATTCCAGAACAACCCTCAGCCCAAAGTATCGGTAAGGCTGCATTCATTTGACCTTTTTATTTTTAATTTAATTTTATTTTATTATTTCATTGTGCTGGTTTCCTCTGGATAATCTGGTTTTGTCCCATAGTCTGATATTTTGCCATTATATGAATTAGTGTCTCAAATTCCCCTCTTGCATGTGATTGTGTTTGAGTGTGTAGCCTGCAGTGCCCTGGTGTCCAGTCCAGCATGTGTCCTGCTCTCACCACAATCCTGTACTGATTGAGAGTCTATGGCTGATGGATTGATTTGGCATTTTAATACAACACACAGTAAAACTTGCAATGCCAGCTTTAACACCATGCCTTTAAACGCACTATTTGCAGATGAGTACCAGTGCTGTGGTAGCCTGGAGGTTGATTTTCCAGAGGTTTGTGCTCTGCTGGGAATGAACAGGATTCCTGTGGTGACCACACAACCTAAGGCCTCGTCGCCGACTGCTGAGTCCAGCCCCACTGGTAGGTGCAGATCTCAAAAACAGGTCAGGAACACCAATAAAGCACTGTTTATATACTATAGTAGATGTTGCTCTTGCATTGTTTTAATTTTGCATAGCGCAACACTGTGAAAAAGATGGTTATTACAAATTTGCTGCCATCAACTGGCATTAGACAACCATATAAGATGCAGGGGGCAGCTAATTCAGTACCTGGGAGTAGTACCTTATTCAGAGTATTCCAGTGGTACCTTGCTGGTTGGGGATTCAAACCAGCAACCTTTCAATAGCAAGTGCACTTTCCAAACCCATTAGGCCACCAGTGCCCCACCACTTCTGCCTTCTCATGGTGATGTGCCCAAAATGTTCAATCTGGTCATTCTGGCTTCAAGTGAACGTTTAGGCTTGAAATGATCAATCACATCTTTTGAAGGCATCTGTGCCATGCTGCCTCAGGAAAGTGCTGCTCTGTGTTACTCTTATCAAGGACGTATTTCTCACTGATTTGACTGACCTTGCTAAAGTCACAGCTTTTCCAAATCCCATGCATCAGCAGATAAAACTCAACTGTAGAAGAGTCACTATGGGGGAAAGCCAACTGATACTAATACCTGTTTTCATAATATTCCATATGATGCATTACTTGCAGCACACTGGCCAAGATCAGTGTTACAGAGGTAAGTTGAAATAGGCTGCAATCCTCAAGCTAATAAATACCTTAAAGAACTGCTCTGTTGAAGAAGACTCCTTCCATTGTGGTAACAGTATGTTTCACAAACCCCCACCCCCCACTATTCAGGCTAAAGGTAAGCCGCTTTTACTTATTGAGAGAAACCAGAGAAGAAATGCGATACTAATTTGCAAAATAATATTCATTTATTTTACTTTTATTACTCAGATATCCATTTTGAAACTCATTTTTTTTCAGTTGACAGATATTTTTAAAGGAGCTTTAAATGGTTTGAGAACCATCCTTATTCTAAGAAATAAGAAATAAAAAAAAAGAAAAAACACCAAGATCCAAATTAGTTCAGAGGAAATGGGGTGGAACAGTAAATCTAAGTTTGTTTACTCAAACTACATCAAGGTCAAATACATGGCATGATGTGGTCGGACTTATTCTGGAATCCTTAAAAATAAGTGAGTAGCAAGGCTTGGTGTGAATGTAGGTTTGGCCAGTTCTCATTATTGGCACTGATGGAAGTGGAGCTGTGAATGAATAACATGTACAGCCTTAAACAAAACAAAGGTGTATTATTTTCCATTTGCACAAGTACAGGTATATTGGAATGCTTCTCTTCACTGACTGCACCTTGTTCTCCATGGCTTGGGGGGGGGTCACAGGACAAGGTCAGCTAACATGCAGGAGCTGAGGTTAAGGGCCATGCTCAAGGGCCCACGAACATGAGACTCTTCTGCCAAGGGCTGCTAAGACTTAGCCCACTGAGCCACTCACCACCCCACGTATGGCCTCATGTTGAACTGTGCCTGACTGAGTCATGTTTGATGAGTTGATTATCTCCCAGGCCCATAGTACATAATATACACTGACCCACTGACTGAGAGATGCCTGTCAGCGGACGTAATAGAACATTAGAGGATGTATCACTTAGTGCAAGAAGTGCAGGAGAATGGGCAGCGCTGCCAACTGTATAATGACTCACTATCCATATCTAACTTATAACACAGTATGCATACAGTAATGTATGTGTGACAGCTACAATAGCAGATACAATTCAGGTACAGTGCCTGTACTGTGCTATCTTGTTACATTAAAACATATTTCCTTTATGTTGGTTTAGTAGGTTTTGTTATTGACATTTATCTTTACCACTGCAGACCACTGTAAACATCAGTATTTTTTGCAGGCACGAATATGACATATATACCACAAAGTCCCCAAATCCCACCATGCTCAAAATTGTGATTTCAGTGTTACAGTGTGAAATGTAACCACCAATGTGTATGAAACTTGGGCTACATGCACCCAGGGTCAACATTATAAAATACTTATTTAAATACTGATATTCCAAAATTAAGAAGCATGAATCTCTCCTTTATGTTCCAGAGGACAGTCCGGCAAAAGTCTGTGATGAAGCCACCACTCAGTGGTCTCCTGAGCCCCGTCTGCAGGCAGAGCTGGAGACAGAGCATCCCCACAGCGTGAGGGAGCTCAGGATCTTTGGTGAGCACGTTAATTAGCACCTCCTGCTGAATGTGTCAACACAGTGTCTGCACTCAGCTAGTTTGCTGCTGCCATCTCTATTTAGGCTTGTTGATGAGGGAAACGGGGAGGAGGAGGTTGCTGGCTTGGCTCGGCTGTTATTGGTATTCTGGGTTTACTGCTGTATTTTGTTTCAAAAATACCCACCTGTGACAACGCAATATGTAGTAACGGCGCATTATGTAATAACTCGACAGATTGCAATGAACTGAATGATGATAATAATAACGATAATAATGATGATATTACTTGGGTATTATGTAGTAACCTCACATTATGTGATGAAAAATTGTTAAATTTTGTGGAGTTATTACATAATGTGGCATTATTACATAATGTGGCATTATTACATAATGCATTGTAACACCATGTCTTGTATGGTATAGCACTATTCAGAATGAGATACCGCCCAAGCGTAGTGTTAGCTGGGGTGGGGTGTTGCAAGACTTGTTGACTTGGGGGGGGGGGCTGGTGGTTAGATTTTCCAATTGGGGCTAAAAAGTGATGGTCTTAAATTTACTGACCAGGTGGAGCAAGGTTGCAGCAGTAAACCATCTTGCTAGTTAATTTTAACTCTACTAAATAGCAGAACAACAGATTTCTGGGACATTAACCGTCATTTGCGGGTGTCAAGGAGCTACTGTCAATTTGTGGGAACCTCCTGGAACTTTTGGGAGAATTGCGCAGTCTTATGTTTAGAGATCTGGGTGGAGACAGGTAATAACAACAGAGTACTGATCTAGACGCTCTAGTATTAACATGAGTTCCTCAAATCAGGCTGGAAGGCTGAGGAGTTGACCATGCAGGCCCTGAACAAGATACTGCCGTCTCTGAGCAACCTGCAAAGGCTGCAGTGAGTTTTGTGGAGATGGGGCACAAAGAGGGGAGTGGGAGTGGCCAGTGAGGCATGTGCTGTGGAACTGAGGTAAAGTTTGATGGACAAACTCAACCAGGAGGTAAAGAAGAAAAGTAGTAGTGAGTGAAATAAAGCCTTATTCTTTGTTAGTGCAGGATACATTGCTTTTAATTGAAGTTCTAAATATATGTGTTACTTATAACTATTAATAAGCTGTTAATTGTTTTAAGTGATCTGACAATATGCATATATATCATTCATACAGTCTATGGAGAGCAGGCTTGACTGAGCAAACTCTAACTTCGTTAAAGACCACTGTGTCTCTCTGTCTCAACCTCAGGTAATTGGCCCCTGGGAGCAGTGTGTCCATTAGCCTGGATCTCATTAAGCCTCCCGGCCTCTTTGGCTCTAACCGTAGCACTTTTCCTGTAGATGAATTAAGATGTAACCGAAAATGGTGCCACAAGGACTGTCTGCCCTCCACTCAGGCTGCACTCCCCATCTCTCTGACAGGACTGTGGTTTTAGAAGGAAATCCCCTTCCAGAACAAGCTTTCCACATCCTCATCGCTGAAGACAGCCCGTGGGTCTTTATCAACCTCTCACAAATGCTCCACACACATGAATGTAGACACACAGAAATACACACCACATGTATTGATATACAGATAGATACACACACAACACACACAACACGGACACAAATGTGCACAGGCACATGGAAGGCGGGTTCAGGTACATCATTTACTGGTCCTTTCTGAGCTTTCCAAACATCTGCTATGGTCCTTGTGCCAGTGATCAGCACCCTGCCCTATTCCTAGGCTGACCCACCTGTCCCTGCGGAATAACTGCTTAGGGGAGAGAGGAGCTCATCTCATTGGTGCTGCACTGTCCACAGCAAGAGTGGCTAACAGGAGCTTGCTGTACCTTAACATGGCCTTCAATTCAATTGGGGATGTAGGAGCCAAACACATCGCCCAGGTATAGCATTAAAAGCCAAAAGGTAGTTAGACTGTGATGCACTTTGCAGCTTAATGCGAATAGCTGAAGAAACCATCAAAATACCTTCTTCCTGTAACTTGCAGGGACTGCGGCTAAATCGGACCTTATTGTGTCTCTCCCTGGCCTACAATCGCATTGGGGATGCTGGCGCTGCATATCTGGCAGAGGTATGTATCATCTGACACTTGTTGCTCTGTAAATTCATGCAGTGATATGTCTGTATGCAAATTGTGTGCTATATATATTGTGATGAGCCCTGTTTCTACAGTCTGGAGCTCAGGTCTTATATTCTTTGGTGCCTCCTCTCTGTGCTTTCCTCACAGGTGCTGGGGCCCTTTGCACTCACTCATGAGGAGATCGTAGAAAGGAGAAGGCAGATGAGCAAGTGGAATTCCTTGGTGAGAGGGACATACCTACCGATAGGGATATGTCCACTGACACAAACATGTACTGAATGAAGCACATGTACTGACAAGGATATGATTATTTTTCTTAAGATTTCTCTCCATATAAATACCATTGATAATTTCTACTCTGTCTGCACTGTTTTGCTTTGTTGTTTGTCTTGTTTATTCTCCATTACATTACATTACATTGTTAGGAACGTCTGTGCAACACTCAAATGTTGCATGTACATTGTACCTTCAGTATAAAGAACTGGTAGGCTTGGGAATTGCGCTGTAATGTTTCACGGATAGAGACAGAAACCTACAAGGAAATGGGGGGGTTGGGGTAGAACTGAAAAAAACTCAGAGGACAGAGAAAAGGGTGCTTCTCAAAGCCATGTGCCCCCTTCTCCAGCCTAGCCAGACCCGGATGGCAGATGGCAGCAGCTCCTCGCTGGAGCTCAACGTGAGCAACGCCTCTTGGAGCTCCACAAGGAAGAAGGTATCCCTACAGCAGAGCTCGGCCAACTTCACCTTC
This sequence comes from Cyphomyrus plagiostoma, assembly GCA_019775915.2. Lineage (NCBI taxonomy): Eukaryota > Metazoa > Chordata > Actinopteri > Osteoglossiformes > Mormyridae > Cyphomyrus > Cyphomyrus plagiostoma. The sequence goes on along the minus strand of JABFEA020000100.1, from coordinate 52,692 downwards.
ACGCTGTGCCAGCTTCTCTGCGCTCTGCCATGCTCTACAGTGAACAGATGTGAAAATAGGCCAATTAGATGAGGTTATTACAATGATGGGTGGCAGAGGGGGGCAAGCCACCCCCCTAAGCACCCTGCACATTGACAGAGCCTCAAACAGAACATGTCAGCCGGGCAGTTCATGTAATGAAGACGGCTGGGTTTATAATTGTAGGGCTGAGGGTGCCGTTCCAGATGGCCCTTGTGTGTAGCGTGTTTGGCTCTACTCTCTGCATGCAGGACATGCCCAAGAGGGAGGAGAACCAGGCAGCCAGTGAGGGAAATTTGACTCCTGGAAGGAAGGAGGAGACCAAGCTAACCTCCAAAGGTACAGGAGCAGTACTGCAGGGATGTCAGCTCAATGTACTTGGTGCTGTCCGAGTTCACTGGGGTGTGAAGGCTGGAGCCCCATCAACCCTCCCCGAACTGGGTATAAACCCTTCCAAAATGAGCAGAGAGACAATACATTTTACACTGGCAATTCGTATGTGTGTTAGGATGAGCTACTACTAGAATTTGAAGACAAGCATCAGTCATAGTACAACGGAGGCTGTTATAACCTGATGCAGTGGATAGAGATACTTTTTCCTGAAACTTTGTAATACACCACTGAAACCACCAGAGGGCAGGATATTTCTATTATTGATGCAAAAGCAAATATGATTAATACAGTAACATATTTAAACTGCATAGAATGTTGCGCAAACAGAAAGAAATGCATGAAAAAACAATCATGAAGTGATGCTTTCACATCTTAGGAAAAACTCTTCACACTCTGCAGAGTGTCAGCAGGGGGCGCTCCTGCTCCACTCTCCACCCAAGTACCTACCAATGAGTGATTTGACACTAATAGCCTCGGTAGTTTAAAGGCACGTCCAGACAAATTGCTTTATCTGAGGATTTCATGCTCTGAGTTAAGTTTAAGGGTATAGATAATGGTGTGATCTCAGGTGTATGTTACGTGTGTTGGTTGAAGAACTGATGTAGTTTGTCTCTTTTACCTAGGGATTCTTCTAAGGTTTTTGAAGTAACCTTTACTTCTTTGTGCCTCTCATTAAATGTGGTGTTGTCCCCATTCTGTTTTTTTTGGGGGGTGGGGCATAAATCCTGCTTTGTTGAATACTTATGTCTTGGAGGCAGACCTCAGCCCTACAGCCTATAGCCCACCAGAAATCACATGGCAGGTGTGCATTTTTCTGCTTAGGGAGTGGCTGCTTCAAGTGGGATATCCGTGTTGATGTTGACCTCCTTAAAGGGAAACAGATGTTGTCTTGGGGAAAATGCTTACAAGAAAAACATGTTTTCCCTTGTAAACTGTGGCAGGGGAGGCCATTTTAATATGAATAGAAAACATTTAAGCAGGGGACTAAGTTACCCCAGAGCTGTCTTTTCCATGCAATTTCCACATCTACTCTGTAATTGCCCAAACAGCACCTTCATTATCCGATTTGTCATATAAGCTGTTCTAATTCTGGAGTAGGATGAATTCTGTAAATTTACCTCTGGGTGTCATAATTTAACTGTGAGCTTTACGTATATACAACAAAGAGGGCAGCCTAATGTATATACAACGAAGAGGGCAGCCTAATAAATTGTTTGCTCACAAAGTGATAAAGAATTCAGCTCCTTATGAAAATGAATATTACTTGAACTGAACATGATAGAAACCAAGCAGAAAGTGGCCTCATTCTGCATACAGGAAGAACAATTATCAGAGAATCTGCTGGAGTACTGTGAACGCAAAGTGAATGGCAAATCAATGCCTGTTCAATTATGGTGCATCCTGATTCATCCTCATTACTCACATGCTTGAGCTGTAGGAAAAAACTGAAGAGATAACACATTTGCCATGGGCCAATTTCTGGAAACTTCTCTGACTTTTCAATGAGTAGCACTGGCTTCATACATTTTGGAAGCATTTTAAGTTGTATGTTTTTTTTGTATATATGAAATGAAATGTCACCTTTTTATCAGTAATTCTGAGTAGTTATTAACCACCATGATATCATCACAACCCTGTTGAATTTTCAAATCTGATTGGTTAGAATGGTGTTTATTATTTCATAGTAGTAAATCAACACACATTTATATTTAATCTGTAATTCTCACTTAAAATTCCAAATGTTGAAAACAATGTAAAATTAACAGTAACTACATGGAAATGTTTAATCATTGACAGAAAAAAGTTTTCTCATAAATTTGATAATAATAAATAATGTCTTTAGGTGCCAATCTGCAAGCCAAATGTGTATTAACCATGGTATAAGCAGGTTAATGCACAACAAGCTGTGCATGAAGCCTTATTTACTGTCATGCATTAACCTTGCTTACCTTCCTGTCACCAGGTCCTGACACCAAGTTAGCTCGGGGAAAGGGGGTCAAACCTGCTGCCAAAGAAAAGCATCTTTCTGTGTTTAGACAAGAGGTAACAGATGAGGGGAGCAGACTCACGCACATGGTACTGAACACAGCACCATCTCAAATATGGATCATCATCGCCCATCTGCCTCCTTACTGCACCAAGCCAAGCCTGTTTCTCGCAAATCTGTTGTTTTCATTTCAGGCCAGAATCATGGAGCAGCATTTTTAAAAGAAATGTAAACTACAAAAATGTGTGCCTAGATCTGAAACTGAAACTAAGAATTCTATCATATCTCTACACGTCTTTATGAAGTATTAACTACTAACTGTAGAAAACACTTCTATATATCTGCTGTAGTCATACAGGCTTCTGTCTTGTTTCATCCTCAGGACAAGACTGCGATCCCTGTGAGTAAGGTACAATGTTACTGCTCTACATATTCCTTCACCCCTGCATGGTTGTCTGTATGAAATTATGTTACTAATATTCCTTTTTCATATTCCATTCCATGCAATTTAATTCAACTGCTACAGCAACAGTATTGTCAAGTACACCTACTACATATATAAACCTCCAAATATACACCATAAACCTCACATCATGACATTAACTGATGTAATCCATAAACCATCTAACATAAGCCTCCAGAAGTCTCCAAACATATGCTGTAACCTCCAAACACACCACAAGAACCTTGAATCAGATGACGTAAGCCGCCAGACATATGATGTAAACTCTGAACACCCAAAAACTCCAAAACAGTACAATGATAGCAGTATGAATTGGGCTGTGGTCTTTGTTATATTTTCTGAAGCTGTTTTCCTCAGGTAGTCGAGACCTCAGAGCCGGCAATCCCTGTGCTGGAGACAGAAGTGCAATACCGTGAGGGGAAGGTCATTGTGCTGGGGAACGATGTCCTGACATCCCTGAACCTTTCAGGTCACTACCTTCAGTATGATAGTTCAGCCGGACACCAGTCCAATAGCCTTAGCACAGCTTTAGCTCAGCCTTAGCCACTTCTGCGTGTGCAGGCAGGCAGTGCTCTAGCTTTGCCCCTGAGTAATGTTTCTCTGGGGGTGCCTGCTCCCCTTCTCAGGCAACAGGCTGACGGAACAGTCACTGAGCTCCTTCTTCTCATCTGTCAGTCAGCAGCCAGTGGGTGGAGGGCTGCTTCGCCTCTCTCTCGCTGTGAGTGTCTCTGTCTTAAGACCACTTTGCTCTCCCTCCTGTTCTTTTCACATCATGTTTACATTATATGAAATGGGCAGAGATACAGATCTGAATGACTTTGACAAGTGTCAAATCATCATGACAGTCAGCTATGGTCAGCAGTGGTGAGTTGTCCCAGGAGGGAAAAACCACAAACTGCTGACAGGGTGTTTGGCGGCCAGGATTTGTCGATTCTTGGTGAGAGATTATTTTGACGATGGTCACATGAGTAATGGGTTACAACACACACGGCATCGAGCACATGCATGTGTACAGTTATGTGCATCTGCACATAAATGGTATGCAAGTATGCATTTGCTGTGTAAAGTGATACACACGGCTATTTCTTGTTGTAACGGCACCAATGTGTAATTACTGCTCTTCAAGAAATTATCATTCATCAGAGGTGGATGGTTCAGGTCCAGAAAAATAAGAGTCCAGACCAAACATCACATATCACACACACACAAGTAGGTATCAGGATTGTTTCCTGTCCTGCCCCAGTCCATTGTCATTTCCCCATTTGGCCCAGCAGGTGTCACTGGTCATCACATGTCCCGTATTTCCCCAGGTTATTTGTCATGGCTCAGCCCATTTAGCCACACGGCAGCCCAGGCAACAAGACCACAAACTAGGAACTAAAATAAATGAAAAGAAATGGGATGACCAGCGACACCTGCTGGCCAAATGAAGAAACAACACATGGACCATGGCAAGACAAGGAGAGATCTTGACATATATGTCTATATACAGTACTATGCAAAAGTCTTAGGAAATCAATAGAAATGTTTAAAGCTATTTAGGTAGGAGGTGTACTTTTACAAAACACAATTTAACATTAGAACATATGCAAATTAAGAATAACAATAAAAACTAGTAAGAATTTCTTCTATTCTCCAAAAAGTTACTGATATCTAGTTGGACGGCTAGATGAACACCGTTTTAGGTCCCAAAACTCTCTTCAGGAGCACTTCAGCCATTCCATGTATTCATAAAATTTCACCACCAGCTCCCTTGATTAATTAATTAGATTAATTTTTAAAAATTATTTTTTTATAGATTAGCTATACAAGGTGTGTTAGTGGTTGAGTCAAAACATACATGGGTGGACTGGATGATTGCTGCAAGTACTGGGGTGATGTTAGCAGATGTTTTGAAATGGGTAAGTTAACAGACTTTGCTAGGAATAATAGCATAGTGTTACACCAATATGAAGCTTATTTAAACATCATATTCTTTGGCTGTCTAAGACTTCTGCACAGTACTGTATGTATGTATGCTTCTCTTAACTGCCTCACTGCTTTCTCTGCATTTATTTATTTGTCCTCTTGTTGCTTATACTGTACATCTTCTACTCAGTCCAGTACCCCCCTCTGTTCCCGTGTTTTTCTTGTATTTATCCACTTTCCTGTTGCATCTGTTACTCCTGTCTGCCCCCATTCAGTTGTGCTTTTGTCATGATTTCTGTCATTTTATATATTTTTTTTTCTTGCAGAAAAATTGTTTCCAAGAGGACTGTGACACTTTTCTAAAGTTAGAGGAATTGATGACACTCAGAGATCCTCTTAGCAAAACTGTTCCAGGAGACGAGGAGCATGAACAGGCAGTGTAGCATTTTGGGTACACACACATATACATAGCTGTACACTCATACACACACATACAATCATAGGTGACTCTCCCAGAAGGTGCAAGGTGAGAGAGCCCACCCAGTCATTCATGCAAATAAATACATTTGTAAAAAAGAAATAGCAAATGCATTTACAATAAATTATTATTACACATTGATATGACTAACAGAAGCCACATTTTCAAATTCTTTTATAACATGATATACAGTGGTACCTCGGTTCTCAAACTTAATCCGTTCCGGACTCCAGACCGAATCTTAAAAAGTTTGAGTTCTGATTGAATTTCTCCCATAAGAAATAATGGAAAACCAATTAATTGGTTCCCAGCCCCCCATTTTTTTTTATTTTAGCATTTAAACAGAAAATGAACAGGATAAAACAAGAAGAAGAGCATTTTTTTCTTAATGGCTTCCAAAACGGTTAAGATCTTATCCCAACATTACCCCTGTCCTGCCCCGATTGTCCACTCCTTCCGTGTGCCACGCCCCCTCGTTAACCT
>JABFEA020000100.1:9633-46862 GCA_019775915.2 Cyphomyrus plagiostoma | reverse complement strand
CCCCCCCCCCCCCCCCCCCCCCCCCCCCCCCCCCCCCCCCCCCCCCCCCCCCCCCCCCCCCCCCCCCCCCGCTGCTCTGCAGAGTAAATGCATTTTATTATAATAGACAACGTGCTTCCATTTAGAAAAAAAAAAACAATTAAAATACATTAAATTTAATGAAAAGATGGTGCAACCGCAACAGTCATAATTAGAGACCTTAGATCACTGTAAACCAGGACAGCATATGTTCTGAAACACTCTGCACTGATCCACCATGCTGGCAGCAGCAGGGATGCTGTTGTGTGTATTTGTGTGTATCTGCTGTGGTGACACCAATAGCCCAAAACAAGCTGAGGATGGCTGAGGTTCACTATCGGGACCTTTAATGGCCCTGGAATTTTAGATTGTCATTTACTGCGGGACAAAAGCTGGCAGCAGATGATGAATTACTGTACATTACAGTTATTATCTATAATTAAGTTATTAATTGAGTTCAATATGTGAAAAGCCATAATGATTTTCATGAAACGACAGGAACAAGTCAGTGTTTGTTGATTTTTTTGGGATGGATGGATTTTAATTTGAATTTTTTTCCCCCTAAAATAACTAATAATAAACTGGAACGCAGCATTGTGACACCAAAAGCCCTGAACAGGATGTGTGTTTACCTGTGGAAAAGAACATTGTGTGTGTCGCGAAGTTTATGCTCAAAGTTAAACATGGACGCGGGTGTCATTTTGCCCGGGTCACCACAGTCCAGCACTGGCTGGGGGTAACTAGGGATGCATGACAGATTTAATGATCAAGCAGAAGGTCCTGGGAGGCACTCTAGGCTTCTGCTGCGACGTTAATAGTATGAACACAGCAATAGAGGACACACCTGTGCAATGGTCTCACTGCCTCCAGCACAACGCCACAATGTCCTGTGCTAAGGACACAGCCTCCTCCCCCGTGAGGGCTGGGAGGCTGGTGACCTCCTTTAGCTCTGCGCTTCTCCCAGCCACCATGTCTCTTCTTTGTTTGATTGCGCACGACTCAACGAGCAAGGGACGCACCTCGGATTGCACACAGTGCCAGGGTGACTCGAGGCGCGTGCCGAACGATTTGTAAGTGAAAGGTCACAGGGATTAAGGACTGTGGGGAATGTGTATCATAGCAGTTTCAGGGGTAATGATGCATGTCCATGTAGGAATAATGTGACAGGTGTGAAAGTGCTGATGCAGAACGGGGTGTAACAGAGAGGAGAAGTTTAAGGTGCCTCTGAATGGCAGCAACTTTCTTACGGTGTTAATGTAGTTTCCTGTGAACTGTGATGGTGACATGCGTGGGTATTGTGGGGTACTTCAATGTGTGTAGGGGGGTACTTTAACATTTGTGTATGTGTAGGGGGTACTTTAATGTGTGTGGGGTACTTTCACAAATGTGTGTCTGAGTTACTTTAATGTGAGGGTGGGGGATATTAACATCAATGGGGGGTACTTCAACCTCTGTGTTTGCTCCTCTACAGAGCTCCATGTTCTCCCTGGCCCTGAAGTGTCTTATCAGCTTGTCTACAGTGGTCTTACTGGGACTCATCATCGCCTACCATGCCCGCGAAGTGCAGGTAACTGTGCACAGTGCCGAGTGTGCTGCTTCTCAGGCTGCTGGGGTTTACCACAGATTGGCGCTGGCATGGTGTGACGTATGCAGTTCTGTGGGTCCCTGGATGCTCGGGGCTCCTGGGTTTGCTCTCCGTCTTTTGTAGAAGGGCAACGACTGCATGGTGATTAAAGTCACAAGCATGAGGGCTACAGCTCCTGCTGGGTACATGTCTGTATCTCTTTGGATGTCAGGGATACTTACACTTATACAGCCACACTGATGTATATGTTATGCTGCTGATGTGCCACATAGAGACTCTCCTGATGTCATTGTTCCGTGGAACACACCCCCTGAAACTAAAGGCAGAACTTGACAGGAATCCATACAACTTCCCAAAGAACCAATGAACCTTGGACATTAATATGTAACCAGAAACACCTTGGGTTTCCTGACAACTTATTTTGTAGAAACTTTATAGAAAGATATCTGGCTAACTGTGTAGACTTACTTTTTGGAGTAGCTCCTTATAAGGAAACCTGGATTTATCTTGGCTTGCTCACACTATCTAACCCCCCCCCCCACACACACACACACACACACTTTGTTTGTAGAACAGAAGCCTCATTATGATGGATGTATTTTAACAAATGCTGGCAAAACTTTTACAGATACACAGAATAAATGAATGATGCTAAATACTTTATTGATGAGTATTCAATATAGTATATAATTTAAGGTATGATTTTATGAAAAAAATCCTACATAACATTATTGATAGCAGTAAGGAAATTCTCTTTTTTGCCTACTCCATCTTGCTCTCCCTGAGACACACAGATACAAGTGAGAGCAAGCTTGGGGGTCACAGTGGGTCAGCCGGCATGCAGGGCCCCGGGAACTGGGGCTTAAGGGCCTTGCTCTAGGGCCCACAGACATGTGACATTGCTGAGGCCAGACATCAAAGCAGCCACTTCTACTGATCAGAGGTACAGTGGCTTAGCCTGCTGAGCCTATTCCCTCTGACAGAGGCACACCACACTGCTCTGAGATGGTCTGCATGGTCACCGTGAGACAGAACATGCACATCCATCGATTGACATTCGACATTCTCAGCCTGAATGGATTCCAACTGTGATTGGCCCACGCACTTCTTTTCAGCCAGCAGTCATACTGGAGGGTGAGAGAAAGAGAGAGAGAGAGAGAGTGGGAGGGATAATCTGTCAGATGTAACTGTTTTTATGATTAAATGAATTTTGGAGGATTTGCTGACAAGCTCTGTTGATAATAATGTGCTGCACGTAGCTGAGCCACTAGTCCTTATCAAACCCTGTGTTTACATCCTCATTAGCATACAGCACTAAGGCACCTCCCTGTGTTTACATCCTCATTAGCATACAGAACTAAGGCACCTCCCTGCGTTTATGTCCTCATTAGCATACAGCACTAAGGCACCTCCCTGTGTTTATTAGCATACAGCACTAAGGCACCTCCCAATTGGCCATAATTGGTGCCTCAAGAAATTAAGAACGTCAGTAAATGAAGATATTGATTTCAAGATTATCACACACCCAGAAATGAATACAAGTGGAAATTAAATTGTTCCTTCTCTTGCTGTCATTTTCCTCTTTTACTAATCTCACTTCACTGTCTGCCCCCTGTGTTAAGCCCCCTCACCCCAAATACCTGCAGTGTTAAGCCCCCTCACCCCATATACCTGCTGTGTTAACCCCCCTCACCCCGTATACCTGCTGTGTTTGCCTCCCACCTCCATCTACCATGCATCCTCTTTTACTCGGAAAATGCTGTGTATCGCGTGAACCATCATTCAGATTAGACTGCTTGACTAATCTAGATGATGACAATGTAATCTGTATTTTTTATTAGAAAAGCAGGTCAATGGGGCGGGGGGGCATGGCAAGTGGGGAGTGGAGGAGATAGGATTGGCTATCTTTACATATAACTATTTATACAACTCATGTAAACAGATTTTAAAAGAGCTCAGCTATTGGAAGAACTCTGAGGGGAAAAAAAACAGGATTTACCATCAGGGGAAATTTCATAAATAGGCATGACTAATCTGTCAGAACATACAGTAGCTCCATGTGAGTCTCAGTCATTTCATGTTGGCTCACAAAGACGCTGTCATTTGTTTATTACTCATTAATGTGCATAGGGGACATTATGTAAATAATTATTTTAACTAATATGGAAACTTTAGCCATCGGTGAGTTAATCTGTCAATGATTTTCTGGTAACACTTTACTTAAGGGGGCACATTTAACTTAGTAACTACTACTACTACTAGTACAAATATATTAATTGCATGAAGTGCATAAACCATTATGACCAATTAATGATGAACAAATATTGGTATCAGCATATAAATTAGTTACTGGTTAATTAATTCATCAAGTAAGAGTGTACAATTGCATTATTTGTATCCCCTCAAGTGTCAGAAAAAAGTATGAAATAGTTCTCAATGGCTTCTTTAACATAAATGATACGTATACACGATACGCCTTTTGAAATTAGAAAGTTTCTCTTCCTTAACTAATAAAAAGTGATGACAGAGTGTATTCTGAGTAAAAAGGTTAATTGAGAAATACCTTTGAAACTTAAGATGGTCACTAAGTCTTATTTGCTGTTGCAACAGTAAGAATGCATGTTTAGAATTGGGTGCATTTCATTTTATATGGTGGGAAACAGTTTGGGGGGTTTGCATCACTGGCTGAGTTAGACTTGATGCTGAGCTGCTCAGACCTCCTGCTTACATCACCCTCCGGATGCTGTGCGAGCAAGGAGAGAAATCTCCAGAGCCGTGAAGCTGCTCTCGGGGAAAATGAGGGTTTTGTGGAGTGGTGACCAGACAGCACTGCTTACCACCCTGCTCGTGTGAGTGAGGAATCTCTCTAGCCTCAGTCTCCATCTTATCCTTCTTGCCAGTCCTGTGAGTTTCTCTTTGCTCTGACTCGATTTGTTCAAACTTTTTATTTTACTGTGATGACTTTTGATTCATACATTACTGTGACATCCTTGAAAAAGTTTTTTAGATTTTAATTTTTTTTAACAAGACACCCTCCACCTTAGTTCCCCTGAAAATAAGATTGTGCCACCTAAATCAAAGATCAAACAAAGTATTTCAGCAACTGTCACCATGTGTGGCTTCAGGGCACTGATGGTAGGCAAACAGACCTACACCATCTGCTGATGTTCCTGTCAAAGTCTTTCTGCTGTGACACTTCATGATGCCATTTCATTCCCAAGTCTGTTTTTCATATTTCTTTAGTTGCTTAGATGACACTAAACTGCAATTTTTATCTATTTTAAGGGGGGGGGGGGGGACATTGTGGTTTAATTACTGTTATGTTCCTTTGTGCAAAATAACGGCCCCACACTGGATTTTAACCAGCACCATTTGGGATGCAAATTCGCACCTCTGAACAGTACAGCACTTAAAAGAATACCCTCTGGGATGTGTAGATGTTTGCTGAGGCAGTCTTTGATATAGCTCAATTTCTAAAGCAAAAAGTCAGCTCTCCAGTCATACCCACAGACGCTTCTATCACTATCTCTGGCTGAGGGGCCCAGTCTGCTTCAGCTGTGTGGCTCTGCTTTACTGTACCACAGTAACACCCTTCTTATTATGTCAAACATCAAAGTTATTATTGAATATAGTGTATTCATTGACCTGATGGACTGCTAGTTACTGATGGGTCCACTTTACTCAACTAGCCATCTAATCCCTGCACACCGAAATTTCTGGAGGAATTTTGGAAGCAGCAGCTTCCTCAAAACTGCTACAAGAGTCATTCAATGCAGAGACAGAAAATGAAAATGTTGAAAATTAGGTTTGCTTTCATAGTTGTATCTTTACTTTTACCTGCTGTATTTGTGTCAGCCAGGATTTTTTAACTGGCTAGAAAATGTCAGTCGTCAAACCCTGTTTTTGTGGAGAACTTACTTGCCTCTATTATCTCAAAACACAAACCTTGTTATTTTTAGACAGGCTGTTGCCTGCACCCATGGCAACATAGCCTGTAAGTGCTGAGCTGCATTCCCTGTTAGAGAACAGCTTAGTGCTGAGCCTGGCAAGTGAAGCCATTTTATAGTATGCTGACTGCTGCTTAATGCTGCTGTTTAATTTTTTTTTCATATCTTTAAATTGGGAAGGTCGTTTATTATTATTTAATTACTTAGCCAGCTGTAATTCATCATAAATGTATTTTCTACTGTAGAAATTCAGGTTAAGTATTTTGCTCATGGGCAGAACGACCCCTTTTGGGATTTGAACCAGCAACTTTCTTCCTGCAAACACAGTCCATAATCACATGTCAGGAGCTGGATTTTTACATAATTAAAGTGAGGTGGCTTATTTATATGCTTCCGTGAGAATTACTGGGAATGAAGAGGACAGGCACAATGTCAGGGAACTTCCCAAGGAATCACCAGTGCAGTGGGGAGAAGGAATCTCTTTCCTGGGTTTACAGGAAGTGGGCAAGGATGGAATAAGCGCATGATGGAAAAGCCAGGAAAGGAGAGTTTGTTGTTGAGAAAAAATAAACTCTGGCATGGCAACATGACTTAATTCAGGACAGCTGCTACAGGGCTGGTCGAGGTTATTGGGTTTCAGAAAGTAAAATTGCAACTGATTAATGTGCTTGGTGAGCGAGGGACAGGCTGAATGGGCATGAAGACCCTGGTAAGCAGGATACCCTTCCTGAGATGGTCACATCCCCTCCATGTCAGAGCTGGCACCTGCAGCCCCTACTCCCATATATGTGGTAACCTGCCCCTGCCAGCCCCTTTCTTACCAGATGGGGGCAGTGAGCCGATGGCTACTCGCATGGAGAACAGAGTGTCCGGTTGGCTTGCACACCTCCTCATCTGATAGATCACCTCTCCTCAAGGAGTTTAATTATGTATGAGGCACTAAAGGCGCTAACGGGGAAATGAGAGGGAGTGTCGAGGGAGAGGGGGAGGAGGGAGAGGAGCAGAGCCTAGGAAGGAGTGAGATGGGGGCAAGGAGAGAAATGGTGTGAAGCGAAATTACATTTCCTGACAGCCCTGTAAATTGGGCTTGGTCTTGCCTGGATTTTCTCAGTCATTGCAGGATAAGTGCTGTGAGGTTCAATGCCTGATGTCAGAGCCGACAGGGGTTACAGTGTTTATCACTAGCAGCATCTGAGACAGTCTGAGACACCGAAGCAAAAAACAATCTTCATATGAGGCACTAATAGGAAGGGAAGGGCTGCACGTTAAAGGCAGCAGCCTGGGCATGGTCAAGGTGATTTTATTAAAGCCACCAGCATGTCTCATCCATCCATCTTCCAGAACTAGTTATACTGTATAGCATCACTGAGAATGCACCTTGTATTAATTCTACAACCACCAGTAATTATATACAGGTAAACTAATATTTAAATACTTCTTTAATTGTAAATTTATAGAAATTGATTCTTTAGAATGTTTACTAATAATGAAACATTTAGTTGTGCTTTTAATGGATTAGTCTGTGTTGTTTCACACATATATGCTTCACCAAACATACTGTTCAGGAAGCACCGTGTGTCAAGCAGAGACATAAGCACAAAGTTGTCGGTATGCTTTGGGTATTCCTTGTGTGCTTGAGCAAAGTCTCTTGGTCCTCTTCTCTTTCCGTTTCCCTTCTCTCCTGGGCTGGGGACTGCAATTAAGCATGAATGGTCTTTGATGTTGGTTGTCCCCTTGGCAACAGTCACCATGACAAGGCTGGAATCTTTAAAAAAAAAAAAAAGCTCACATGCAGTTTACGCACTGTACACACACTGGTTCACATTAAGCGGGTAAAACGAACTGGCCCTGTATTAGGTAGTACTTTCCCTGGCTTAGCATCACAGTGCCAATGTAGCATTCATGTCACGAACACACAAGCCCCAACCACAAATATTAACTCTGGAAATCGATTCTGCAAGCAGGCACAACGATATGTAATCATATTAAACATCCACCAAGACACATTCAGTGTGAAAAAAACTGCTACCCTTACAGTTCAGCAAGGAGAGTGTAGTTACTATAAGACAGATTGTGATGAACACACTCTGTCTATTCAACAGTTCAAAATAATTGTTCAATAAATGTTTAGAGCAGGTGGCAAAGATTAAGCTAAAAATATAGATGAATATGTTTAACCAACTCAGCCATGATGGTAATGGGACCTGTGAGGAGCCTCATTCCTCTAGCACCACTGAACCCTCTCACCCCTTCAGCTATTCCTCATTGACAACGGTGCGGACGACTGGCGGATCGCCATGACAACAGAGCGGGTGCTGCTGATCGCCCTGGAGCTGCTGGTGTCGGCGGTGCACCCTGTGCCGGGTGACTTCACCTTCCACTGGCAGGCGCGGCTGGCCTTCTCCTACACGCCTTCCCTGGCCAAGGCCGACGTGGACATGGTGCTGTCGGTGCCCATGTTCCTGCGGCTCTACCTCATCGCCCGCGTCATGCTGCTGCACAGCAAGCTGTTCACCGACGCCTCGTCCCGCAGCATCGGGGCCCTCAACAAGGTCAGCTACAGGGGGGTCCACATGGCTTTCAAACTCTTTCGTTCACTGCTGGAGATGATGCTGCATGTCCCTAGCTAGTATGATTTACTGAAGGGAAGGTCCTGTACTGTGTGGTGTTGAATGTCATTATGGAAGGGCTCCAAGCTGTACCTAAGACTCAACAAAGAACAGTGCCATTCTCTGTGCTGCTAGGTGCACTTTAACACGCGCTTTGTGATGAAGACCCTCATGACCATCTGCCCCGGCACCGTTCTGCTGGTCTTCAGCATCTCCTTGTGGATTATTGCAGCCTGGACGGTGCGCGTCTGTGAAAGGTGAGCAAAGTGCAGCTACTGCTCTCAGGGAACAGAGAAAGTTCCACACATAGCTGTAAGTGGAATGTAACACATTACTGTGAAAAACATAAAGCTGGGGAACATAGAACTAAGAGCAGGAGAATGCAGATTATGGGGATGTGGACCAGGACAGAAAACTACAGGACATACAGTAAAGTGCAAACAGGGTGATGCAAAGCTGGGAAACACAATGCAAAATATAAACCAGAAGAATGTAAGGCCACGGAACACAGAGCAAAAATGAAGGAGGACCCCCAAGCTGGGGAACCGAGAGCGCACTGGTGCTGATGCTGAAGCTGAATGTGAACCTGAAAGGGGAACTACAGAGACTATAAGTTCTAGCAAAGTCGAAGGACGTGAACCCAGCTGGGCTGTGTTGCCTCATGCCTTTCTGTCCTGTGCCTTTTAGTCTGTTCAGAACTCTCCTAGTGTGTAGTGCTTGTTAATTCTACATACTGTAACACCATGATTTGTAGAAATTATTGGATGCTTAGGGTTATAACAGGATGTTTATGAGTGCCTTAGTAAAATTTCCCCAGAGTCTTCTAAGAATAGATATGAAGGTGTTGAGTCTCATTATTGTTTGAAAGCAGAGACTGCTGAGTTTTTCCCCTGTATAATAACCACGTAAAGGTGTTCTGAACACTTACATTGTGTATTTCAATTGAGCCTTAAAAACTTACTAGTGTAGAGTGTTCTGTAATGTTACTCGATGCGGATGATGCAACACAAATCAGAATTTTTAGAAAAGTGGTACACTAATTAGTGATCAGTGTTTTTTACCTGTAAAAACTCTGAAACTGATTAATTTATCTATGCAGTTATATCATGTTCAGGTGTCATCCTGCATGCCATCACATTTGTTATTTTTCATATAGCACCATCTGCATTTTTTAAATAACTTTTTAAAATTGGCATGTTAGAGCAAGTCAACATTAGAAATACACCACATTTCTGAGTTAGCAGTGCTCAGTACATAATAGTTGTACAATTAAGTGAAAAGAAGAGCCTTCAGAAAACTGAGCAATGTATCAGCCACTGAGTCTTAACTGGCTGTGGACAAGCCCTCCCTGGCCAAAGAGCGGCATAGCAGGTAGTTCTTTGTGTTAATAAACATGAATAATTTGCATGTCCTTACAACCAGATGCTTATAACAACACGAAAGGTACCGTTTGCTCCACATCATCCTCCCATCTGTCAGAAATTGCTCTGTATTTCTGAAGCAGCCAAGTATGAATTATTCTGTGGGCACTCTGCAGCAATTAAATACACATAAATTCCTGTGATACTCCTCCAGTGTTCATGCTGAGGAGTATTCATTTAATATTATGTCTGTTGAATTTACTTTCCTGGAATTTGTCTATAACACATTTTTGTCATCTATCTCTCAAATAAGCCATAAATAAATCTATGCTGTCAGGGAAATACAAATGTGAAGAGGGAGTCATAAAAGTGTGAAGTTTATAAATCGTGATATTGATTTTTCTTGTTGGAAATACAGCATTTATCCTGGAATCAAACTAAATCAAAATAACTGTGATCACTCACATTTATATTACTTGAAGTAACACTACTGTACTTACACCCAAAAAGACAAACAAAACTAGTGCATACAAATAAAAAAGAAATGTATGCCAAATCATTGTATGCAAACAGTAAAAATATACATATCCACTGCCCCTGGGCCTCCCCTGGACCATAGAGGGCCCTCCCCCCCAGCCAAAAGAGGACCCTCCTATATATTAAATACATACAAAGGTATACTGATATAACTTCTCCCAAGCTCTTGACAGCTAGAACACATTACTCACACTTTAACAGTAACTTGCGATTTTATATATCTGTCACTTTTGGTATATGTTCTCATTATTGTCCGTGTATAGTGTAATTTTTAATAAAAAAAAAAACTGAAAAATCCCTACAACAAGTTAAAAATATAATACATAGTCAAAACATAATACATGAAGTCAAACTAAGCTGTTGCTTTTGTATTTAATGGTTTTCCATTGAGGAATTTGCAAAAAAAACGGAGTGCATGTTGGGTAGGATCTAAAGGAAAAAAAAAAAAAAACTTTGAGTAAGTGGTCCCCTAACTTTCTCTGCAGGGCCCCCCTTTTCTAGATAGGAACATTATTGAGCCCCCGCATACAAACTACAAAGGTTCAAATTCAAACTTGATATACAACTCCCTTTTCTAATTGAGTGAAACAAATGCAATTACAAAAAACAAATGGTGCAATTTAACCACTGTGGGACAAAAAAGCAATCAATTAAAAATAAAAAACCAGCATGAATTTGAAATTATGCAAATGAAAATTTAACATTCCTGTTAATATTACCGCATTTTGTTTTTAATGATAACCGCAGGTTTCATCCAATACTATAGCACAAAACAACACTAAATCATACCCATTAATTGATAGTCTCCCTGTACTTCATGTAGAAAATTTTAAACCTTGTTTTTCATTATATGGTTATGGTGCATTCGTTTTTCTCTCGGAACTTGGAAATTCCGAGTTGAGTGACATCACTTCCGACAATCTCCCGTTCGAGCTACCACATCTCGGAACAAACATGGCTGTCTCTATGTCTCTATGTGTTGTTGCTTTATTTTTGATCAGATTTGGAGTGAGATTATTTTTTCCGAGAGACAAACAAACAAGAAACACAAACTAGTCAAACCACGTTAAAAGCTTTATGAAATATTTTAGTACATTCATAGCGAAATTCTTTTTTCGAGAGTCAAACTACAAACAAACCAAAGACACTGTCTGGTAAAAATCTGATATTACATGGTAGGATACTGTCATGATATGATATTCTCTGAATCGAACACGCGCAATTACATTTATACTATTAATACATTTAACAAAATATACATTTTTAAAGATTTATAAAACAGAATTACTGTTGAGTGTGTAAGCCGTTATGTTGAAATTGCGTCACAGGGGCAACTCGGACAACAAAATCTTTTTCGACTTCAACGTCATAAAAGAGGCGTGTTTCCGACGCGAAGTAACGTTTTCATCCGAGTTCCGACTTGGAGAGAAATAATCGAACGCAGCATTAGATTGGAGCCTCACCATGTCACATGGTACAAAAACCTTGCAAGACGACTTAAGACAGATCGTACAGTACCTCTCAGCTGGCTGAACAAACTGGAACGGCCTTTCGGGACGGCACAACATGCCTGAAGAACGTTACGTTTGTATCCCAGCAAGTTCCGATGCGTTATGTGCTATTTCTCCCGAATATCACTAAAGCAGTGAGAACTGGTTTAAAATTAATTTACCTGGTAAAATAAAATTTTAATAAATTACATAAATGCTCTAATAGTACACGTAAATTAGTGGTTTATTTGTTAGTTACTGTAATATTGCGCTGCTTTATTTCTTTAATCGTCCAGTCTGTGAAGAGATTATTTTATGGTGGCACATGCCTCTGAGGTTATCCCGTTGGTGCGCCCCCCCTTTCCTTGCAATTTCGCATTTTGTTAGGCCTAATAGTCTTTTGTATAATCTAAACAGCACACATTTGTGATTTAACTTATTGTTTTGCAATACATATTATTTTCATTCCCTGTAGATAGCATCAAATTTATTTTTAGAAATTGCTAGTCAAGTAATTTTATAAAAGTCACTAGATATAAATAAATAAGAATACAAATATTAAACACATGACATGGACTAAAAAAATAAATGTAATCTGGTATACATACGTATATCTTAAAATGGAGTGTAAAGAAAATAGAATAGGAATACTTTATTGATCCCTGTGGGGAAATTGTCTTTACACCTATCCTATTTTGCTCTTGATACATATATCTGTGAGAGCAAGCTTGAGGGGTCATACTGTAGGGTCAGACAACATCCAGTGTCCCTGCAGCTGGGGGTTAAGGGCCTTAATGTGGGGCTCAAGGGCAGCATCAGCCTGCCAGCCTTGGAGTTCGAGTCAGTCACTGGCACAAATCCTGACTCAGACAACATATTATAATCAAGTGACTAATAAGGCCACCTTTGCCTTTAGGACAGTGTTAAAACTTCTACAATGCTGTCATCCACTGTCTGAAATGTGTGTAATTGGAAATTGGACCATATTTCAAGAAGCCTTTGAGTGATGATGGAGGTGGAAATCTATTTTGTCCTCTGTGCTCCAGAACATACCATAGCAGTTCAATGATGTTTAGTTCCGGTGATTGGATTGGAAGGCATTTGGCTTCATCCTCCTGCTAATGAAAACTCTCTTGAATGTTTTTTGCAGTGTGTAGGGGAATTATCAACTCGGAATACGGAAACATCATGAGGGAGCAGTGTTTGCACCACAGGGTGCACACAGTCCTCTAAAATGACCTCATCTTCCTTTGTTATTATGTGACCACGCAGAGCCATCATTGGACGTAATGCCTCTCACGAGATGGCTGCCCATACCAACAGACATTATAGGTTAAAGGCATCCATTGTCTTTTTCCAAAAATAAATCCTTCAAAGGGACAAAGGGATAAAGGATGGCTTATTGTTACTTGTTTCCAATGCTCAGGGGCCCAGGCTTTGTGCACCTTACACTAAGTTAAGCATCTTTCTGTTTTAGCTTTAGATGCCAGTGGTCTCCAGATGACAGCCCTGCAGTAACTGTCAGCTAAGTGAAGCCCAAAACAAACAAGTTTTTTTGAGACTGTGCCAGATCTGCTGATTCCATTATGAGGTCGTACTTTTCTGGTGTGTAGCGAATAACACAGTGATTCTCAAACCGATCCTAGAGGACCCTCAGACAGTCTACAGGAGCAAAATTATGGACCGTCTGGGAGTCCCCGAGGACTGGATTGTGAAACCTTGAACTAACTTAACTAAATTTCTGTTAAGTGTCTCTCTATCCCTGAAAGCTCAGGAACTTTTTTCGTAGGTGACACATATTTATAATTAACATTGTAAATAATGAGTCACCTGTGAAACAAAAGTCCCTCTGTATGCAGTGTTCTCACTATTTTAGTTACATACGCCTTATGCACTACGAACTTTGGAAAGACTTCGTTTTTCAGAGAGGTTTTGATTTCTTGCCAGAAAAAGAGTGAGTTATCATTTTAGTGAAAAATCTGGCCATTCACTGAACAAAAATGTAGTGTACAGTGTGATGTGGTGGTAAGCTGTCCAGGAATTCACATTCATTTCTAAATGCACATCATACAAAACAGAAATATATACTAATTTTCTAATTCTATTAAAAGAAATTCAAGCCTTGCTTATTTGTGAACAATATATATAGAGTGGTAACTCGGTTCTCAAACTCACTAGTACTCGAATTTCTTGAAAGTCGAAGAACCCAGTTTGACCTAGAACTGGATCTGAATATCAGAAGTTGAACCATGAACGCTGACCTAATATAAATTGTACGTGCCAGGAAATGAGTTATACTACAGTACAATGCAATTCTTACTTGAATGCTTTCTTCACAGACTGGACGATTTACCAAATAAAGCAGCGCAACATTACAGTAACTAACAATAAATAAACCATTAACTTATGTATACTATTACAGCATTTACGTAATTTATTTAAACTTTATTTTACCAGGTAAATTAACTGAAAACTAGTTCTCACTGCTTTACGTGATATTCGGGAGAAATAGCAGATTACGCATCGGAACTACCTGGGATACAAACGTCATGCATGTAACTAAACTCTTCAGCTAATAAGGGCAAAGGTGTGTCGTCACGGAGGCTATTCCAGTTTGTGCAGCCGGGTGAGAGGTCGCAATGCATCTAACTCTAATGCATTGCGTCAGGATCAGAATGTGTTGCTTTAAGCCAGCACTGTAAGCAAGTCAAACGCATCCAATGACCGGACTGGGGAAACAAACTGAAACGCAGACTTAATACAGAGGACTAATGACAACAACCAGAAACAGCTGATCACATGGGGATTCCACATGAGGTTAACGAGGGGGCGTGGCACACGGAAGGAGCAGACGATTGGGGCATGACAGGGGTCATGTTGGGATAAGATTTTTATCGTTTTGGATGCCATTAAAAAAACGCTCTTCTTGTTTTATGCTGTTCATTTTGTGTTTAAATGCTTAAAAAACATATATAGGTGTAATTCTTGGGGGCCGGGAACTAATTCATTGGTTTTTCATTATTTCTTATGGGAAAAATTTGATCAGAATTCGAACTTTTTAGGATTCAATCCAAAAAGTTCAAGAACTGAGGTACCACTGTACATATATATACAGTCTATAACTAGGATGATATTATGGTCAGCAATTTACATATTTATCCAGACAGATTGACATTCTGGATGTGAACATGTGTTTTTCAGGTACCATGATGCCCAGGATGTGACCAGCAACTTCCTGGGAGCCATGTGGCTCATCTCCATTACCTTCCTGTCCATTGGGTATGGTGACATGGTGCCACACACCTACTGTGGGAAAGGCGTCTGCCTGCTGACTGGCATCATGGTAACCCTGCTGCTGGCACAGCATGCTTCATTTGCCCTGTTCATGTTGCTCATTCAGAGACAGATAGGCAGTCTGTCTGGCTTCTGTCTTCAGATTGTCAGTGTGTGTGCGTGTGCATGAGTGTATGTGAGCTGATGTGTGCATGAGTGTGTGTGAGCTGATGTGTGCGTGTGCATGAGTGTATGTGAGATCATGTGTGCGTGTGCATGAGTGTGTGTGAGCTGATGTGTGTGTGTGCATGAGTGTGTGTGAGCTGATGTGTGCGTGTGCATGAGTGTGTGTGAGCTGATGTGTGCGTGTGAATGTGTGTGTGTGAGCTGATGTGTGCGTGTGCATGAGTGTTCCCTTATTGCCCCTTATGATGTCAATTTTTAACTCTCTGTAGCTGTCTATTCTTTCCTGACTTTCTGTGTGTCGTCTCTGCCCTATCCAAAATATGTCAGTGTTTAAGAAGCAGTTCAAGAGATGTTTGATTAGTTCACCAGTAAATGGCAGACTTTCCAACAATTCCTTGAAATGTCCCATAAAGATTTTAATGGCTATTTAATGGTCAATTTATAATAGTGTTGAGAACATTTTTGAAAATCCAAAATGAATCAGGCAGGTTTTCAGTAAAGCATACATAGAATATTCTAAATTTGTAGTCATTTCCATTTAAATTAATTTCCATGGAGACTTTTAATCAGTACGTAAGTAACATTGGCATATGAATCTTAAACAGCTTACACGGGCAACATGATAAGTATGTTTGGGGAATGTTCTCTGTGACCTAAATAGAACCTTCTAGAACAAACTGAACATTCTCATTTACATTAGGAAGATGTTTGTCATATGGCCAGTGGCCCCTGACGCAGTTGTCATGGCAGTGCTGCAGCTGTTGTTGCTTAGGTGGATTTCTGCGTTTTAATACTGCTGGACATTATGTACACCGAAGAAGATCAGGTTAAGCTTCACATTGTTTCCCTTAAAAGCACAATAGCAGAGCTGCCTGCTGCTGCTCTACAGGCTACATGATAGTTCAGCTGCACAGTCGGCAAGAAATGACACAATATCCTGGCGCATGGAAATTATTCGCGTGTGTTTGTGTGTCATTTATTTGTAATTGTATTTGTTAATTTTGTCCTATAAGGTGTCATGGTGACTAAGTGGCTGTTAGCATTGTGTCAGACTTCCCAGGTTAGAAGCTTGGATGGTGATTACCCCTGGGTGTGTGCACCGTGTATAAGGCTGTTATTCTGTACCAGAAAAGGTCTTTTACTTTTGTTTTTATTTTTAGTGTCACTGAAACACTCCTATATGAGCACGGTGGAAAGGGGGCATCCCTTCTGCTCTGGCCTGTTGCGTGACTCTGCTAAGGCTATTCTTCCCTAATTTGCTTTCAGGGTTCCCTGAAAGGGGAGCACAGTCCCCTGGGCTGGGATTGCAGGGAGCCTGTGCAGCTGCCGCAGGAAATGCAGCCACTGACTAGTTCTGTTATTTCATTGGTTGCTTAGCAGTGAAATATCTTATGCTTCACTTGTTATAGTAGAGGAAGAATGGAATAGAAATTGAGTTCCTGTTAAAGCCATTTTTCAAATGATTGTTTGGTCCTTTGGTGACAGGCACCGTTTTCATCGTTGGATGATGTTCAATCCTGTGATCATTATCTGTTCATAATTCATTTAGTCATCTCTGTGAACTTTTCTGTACCTCACCTGCACTGCACACACCCCCATACATGCCCCATACTGCGCTACCAAGTTCTCATGCGCTCCAAGAGTTTCCGATTCAAAAATGAAAAGAAGGCATGGATTTGAGGCTGGGGAGGGAAACAGGCATGTCTGAGCTGCTGAATCTCCGCCAGCATCCCAGCTGTACTGAGCTGGCTAAGAGGAGGACATGCAGTCACTGAGAGAACAGAGGTGTGTCTTAGTGGAAGTGATTTGACAGACTCTTTACAGGTGGAAATTTTGACCTTGTTGTCATGACTACAGTGAATGCTGGCTGCTGGAATGTACAATTGTCCTACTTAGTGGTGGGAGGTAGGATGCTATGGTGCCATTTGTGAGTTATAACTTGTAACTCTGACACATTTGCTTAAGGTTCCAAATACCACAAATTTAAGAACAAAACAGAAATAAGAAATGTCCGCTACCTTAAGCCCCGTGACTCCAGTGTGTGGCTCCAAGCTCCTCATGGCCCTATGCGAGATACGAGGATGGGTGGACGGATGGATGGATGGATAGATAAATATAGTTATAATATCAAATATCATAGATTTTTGTGCAAATGTGACCTATAACATGACTGTGGAGATGACATTTCACGCCTACAGACTCACAATACTGCCATGTCAGAAGGCACTCTCATGCACATACTGAACACGTATAGGTTGAGCGCACACAGAGGCAACAAAACTACCTGGAGTAGCTACCATCCATGTAAGTGTAAAGATACAAATACCACATACCCATTCTGTGATGTAGCTTACACGCAATTGGTCTGGGCGCTGTTGATATGTGCACCATGTACACTGGCTCCAATCTCACTGCATGTCACTATTGGTGACAGGTGCACTTCTCTCGTGTGGCTTTGCTGTGCCTGAGTAAATGTTATACATTGCTAATCAGTCATCGTCAGTCCCCGAAGGCTAGAACATTTATCCTTGTTCCTCTGTCCCCTAATTGCAGTTCCTTTCTCTCACTTCTCTCTCAGTTTAATTCCATTAATTTCAATTGACAAGACAAGAAATCACTCATGTTTACAAAAATTAAAATATGACACAAGGCATCTACAGAGAAATTACTTTCTGAATGTAAACACAGTTTGGAATCAGTATAAATATTAAGACTTTAGCCAGCAAGGGTCCTCATGTACAGGGATGCTGTGTGCCTGTGTACTCAGCAGGTTGATGGTTCAGATCCTAGAAGTATATAAAGCACGATCATTGGGAGTCCTCGCATGTAATAGTCAATTTAGCCAGAGTGACATATAACACATAATAGAATAGAACGATACATAGTTTTGGTGGGGCACCTCACAGTGTTTTGTCACAATTTAGTCTTTTTAGGATGATTTTGGGGCTAATTGGGGCTAATCAAGGCCAGGGGCCTTAATCCTACATGGTCGTTTTCATTCATATATTTTTGTACCTTGTGGGGTGGCATACTCAGATGCTACAAAGGGCAGCCAAAGAGAGGCTGGGTAATTTTTTTCCCATGTTTTAAGAAGCAATTTAATTATAGTTTGGCCTTAAGCAGCCCACTCATCGATAAGCTAGCTAGGCAGTACCGGAGTCCTGCTGGTTTTATTTGACCTAAAGGCCCGTGGCTGCTACTGTGCTCTGTCACTCCATCAACAATCAATAAAACTATATTAAATGTGACTCATAATGGAGTATTTTTAGAAGCAAGCTAATTGTTCCGAATCCAATAGAATGGGTTTCTGGAGAAGAACAGATTTCCTTCACTTTCATGCTTCCATTGTCTAATCTGGGCAAGCGGTTCTCAGGCTGTGATGTTGACCCCCTGTGAAATACACTGTATGATAATAGCAGCTTTAGCCCCAGTGAAGGTCAGTGCATAGGGACTGGCCATGATTCTCACACGCTCCAGCAAAGGACTCCAAATTCCTGTCGTCTGGCTAAGACACAATTACGTTCTTTATCATCTGGGGCCAAACTGTGCTGAGTCTGGATGTGGCTGAGTGACTGTCAGAGGGCCATAGTAACAGAAACCCAACTCCCCCCCCAGGGCGCAGGGTGCACAGCGCTGGTGGTCGCTGTGGTGGCTCGGAAGCTGGAGCTGACCAAGGCAGAGAAGCATGTACATAACTTCATGATGGACACCCAGCTCACTAAACGGGTAGGAGGGCTGAATGGGAGACGGCGGGCGGCTCTGCTTTGCTCAGCTGCAGCCTGCTACTTCCTTACGGGGACATTTTGCTACTCTGATTTGTGGGATGATTGCTGTCCCCTTTGGGAAATCTTCCCAGTCTTTTTTGCACTAGAATGTCCCCTTTTTTCATAAACGTGTGCAGGCATGAGTCAGAAAACGGTGATCACAATGCATCTCTTTGCTCTCTTCGTTCAGACATGTTATCCCTGTATGTAACCCTGGCTAATCAAGCAAAGTTTGATGCTATGTTATTTGAACTGATCAGCCAATGGAAAGGCTTGCTCCAGAAATGACAGGAAAATTGCTTTTTGCCGCCCGCATGCACTGTTCATCAAAACTGAAAAAAAAGTTTTTGTCTTTTAAAAGGGGAGAAGAATGTGACCAAAATGGCTCAATTTGACAAGCTCCACCTTACAAGGTTTCATGGTTGTGGCTTTATCGTCTGGGGTTTATGTTTTATAATCATTTAAAAAAGTAAGGCAATATATGCTGTCTGAGCACCACACAAAAACCAGTATTGAAGTAAAATGTGAATTCAAGTTCTGTAATTTTCAATAAAAAAAACAAATGACTTAATTGCAACAAAGAAATTATAATATCTCTAAGTACAGGGATACTGAACACACTGGTGAACAGGCTGGCATAATTGGATCCTGTAATGTCACCGTAGAGTTCATTTGTGAGGGCAGATGGAGCCCCAGTAATGAACAGTACCCCTGTGGTTCGGGTTTGAACTGTATAATCAGCTGGTGATGACCTAGCAGTTACACAATGGAAGAATGTAAATGGAACCATTTTACCACACAGGGTTAAGTTTGCTGGATTAGTATGACTGAACAGCAGTATTCTCTACCTGGAGGCTGCCACCCCGTCACTTTTTCCTCTCTGCTGTTCATTCTTCTTTCCTATTAAACTAGAAGTTTTTCACTGAATAGGGGGTATTTTCTGGAACCAGAGGGATTTTTCAGAAACAGACAGACATAGGGAGAAGCCTCTGTTCTTGCAATGAATGCAGGAAATATGCTCTAGTGATAGAAACAAAAACCAGTTTTATGAATCATAGATATGGGATCAGGGTTCCATGAAAGGGGGACTGCATTTTTCATGACTGTGACGGGAATAATATGAGACTGACAGGGCCTGATGACAGATGTGCTTATCTGAGCGGGCTGGCTGTGTCTGTGTGAGACCAGTGACCCCACTCAGCCTTTGCAGCCTGCCTTTGGCACTTGCAGATCAAGAACGCAGCAGCCAATGTGCTCCGGGAGACCTGGCTGATCCATAAACACACACGGCTGGTGAAGAAGATTGACCACGCCAGGGTCCGAAAGCACCAGCGCAAGTTCCTGCAGGCCATTCACCAGTGAGGCGCCTGCCACGCTGCTGCCTGCACCCTTCCCAGCACACACCACCTACTGTGTAGCAGTTTACTCACACACACATTTTGGATTACATTTTACCCAGGTGGACTTCCTGGTCCATTACTGGCTTCTACTTTTCTCATGCAGACATATTGATCTATTCCATGTCAAACACTGGATCATGTACTGAATGTCTGTTTTACTCTGGCAGGGTATTGTATGCTTTAAATGGACGGTCACTCTCTCGATGCCTTTAACCCTGGGGCGGCCACTCTTTTTCAGAAAGGACCACTATGTGGGCTATGAAAGTTTTCTCTGAAAAAACCCTAATTAGATCACAAAATATAGGACTGATTGTTCTCACAGCTGGGTTTGAACACTGACCTAAAGGTTATTACAAAAACCTGCATACACATTGGCCTTTTGCAAATAAGATTGTTCATCTCCTTTTTAACTCATCCCAATCTGATGAACACTTGTGTAATTAGCTCACTTGCTGCTATCTGTTTGATCCCTGACATCCTGGGTTTGACTTTATAGTATAAGTATTGACAGTGGTGGGCAAAGCTAACTGAAAAGTTAACTTCGATATCTGCTAATCCGCTAGCTCCAAAGTTTAATTTGATAACGATAAACCAATAAAAACTACAAAAAAATTGAGCAAAAGCTAGTGATAAGCGCTATCCACTGACATGACACCTTTTATTATATGAGTTTAGCTTTGGTTTGGTTTTTGGCTCTGAAACCCTTAAGAATATGAAAAAACTATAAACCTGAAATTTAAATTTCGTACAGTATAGCTTAGACATAGAGCTTTCCAAAAAGGAATAGCATGCCAAGATCAAAGGATAATCAGGATTTGCGCAAATAAATGAACAAATGAAATTACTACAGTTAACAAAAATGTGCCTACAAGAACATACGCTGCTGCTGACACTGGTAGGGCTGATTTATAGTTCTGTGTCGAGTCTACGCAAGTGATTTACACTGCTGCGAGCATTTACTCTTGTGCGCTAGATCACCACAATTATGATGAGGTGCAATGTGACATGATTTGATTAAACATAATGCGATTCAATGCGATATGATGCAAGAGAATATGATATGCAATTCAATATGGTACAGATAAATTTTATCTTGTGCAAATTGGGTTAATCACACAAAACCTTTATGCTGGTGCACTGATGCAGATCTGAGCCAACCAATCACAGTTGTTGTGGGTTGCATCACCAAGATGTATACTTACATAACTGGGAAGGTGTTTCAGGCTAGGGTGTAGCTACAGTGTAGAGTCCGCAGCTACCTATGGTGTCCATTCCATGCAAAAGTATAAATCAGCCTTTAAGACTGTAACTCAGAGGTACACTACAATGCTATTCTGCTGCTGTGTTTACCAACTACGTCATGTGTTTACACATAATCAGCCAACAGCATGTCAGACAGACTCTTGCAGACATGCTCACAACAAACAGGAACAAATATGTATGATTTTATGGTTTAGGAACGTTGATCGGTAAACTTTATTCACTTTACTTACAAAAAAATGTTATCAGATTCTCAATTATTGGAACTAAATTTAGCGGAAGTTAATTGGTCTGCTAAACATTTTCAAAGTTAGCAGAAACGCTAATCCACTAACAGTAAAGTTCGGTTTTGCTAATTAGCAGTTATGAGTGTGCAGTAATAGCAGAACCCTGCTCACCAGCCAAGCCCATCTTCCTATTCAGCATGTTTGCAGTCCTGATCCCCACCCATCTCATCGTTACTTTGTCCTCATCAATTGTTAAAGCACATTTCTGCAGCGCCTCCCCCTGGTGCTGGGCCGGTGACAAGTTCACTGTCATTCTGCCCAGGCTACGCAGTGTGAAGATGGAGCAGAGGAAGCTCACGGACCAGGCCAACACGTTGGTGGACCTCTCTAAAGTATGGCATTAATGTTCCACCAGTATATTGCCAATCAACTATAACATTAAAACCACTGACAAGTGAATTGATTAACATTGATTATCCCATTACTATGTCACCTGTCAAGGATGCTATTATACCAAGTGAACAATAAGTCTTGAAGTTGATGTGTTGGAGGCAGGAAAAATGAGCAAGTATAAGGATCTGAGTGACTTTGACAAACTGCATATTATGATGCTAGATGACTGAGTCAGAGCATCGTCAAAACAGCAGGTCTTATGGAGTGCTCCCAGTATTCAGTAGTTAGTACCTACCAAAAAAGGTGCAAGGAAGGCCAACCAATGAATTGGCAATGCACATGGGGAGCGAAGGTTGACTTACCTGGCCTGATCCACAGGAGAGCTACTGTAGCACAAATTGCATAAAAAGTGCTGGCTATGAATGAAATGCGTCAGAACACACAGTGGATCACAACTTGCTGCGTATGTGGCTGCAAAGCTGCCGACTGGTCATCGTGCTGAAGGTGCCTACAATGGGCATCTGAGCATCAGAACTAGGCCGTGTTGATGGCCAGGTGCACGTGGATGTTACTTTGACACATACTACATAAACATTGCTGCAGCCCAAGTACACCCCTTCATGGCAACGGGATTCCCTGAAGGCAGTGGCCTCTGTCAGCAAGATAATGCCACACTGCAAAAAATGTTCAGGAACTGTTTGAGGAACATGGGATGAAGTTCAAGGTGTTGACATGGCCTCCGAATCCTCCAGGTCTCAATCTTATCGAACATCTGTAGGATATGCTGGACAAAAAAGTACGATGCATGGAGGCCCAAACTCACAACTTACTGGACTTAAACGATCTGGTGCCAGATACCACAGCACCCCTTCAGTGGTCTTCAGGAGTCCGTGGCTCGATGGGTCAGATGTTATGGCAGCACGAAGGAGACTAACACAGTGTTAGGCAGGTGGTTTTAATGTTGTGGCTGATCAGAATTTCACTGTATATGCTTCCGTACACTGTGATGTAACAGTAAATCAGAATCTACCTTTTACACTCAAATGAGGCTTTATGAAACTGAAACTGACTGCTAACACAATGCTGACTTCATAATTGATCATTTCTGAATTTCAATTTAAACCCATATGCAATCTCATTCTTACATGACATAGATTCCGCAATCTTTTCCTTAGCAAACCAAGTGCTCCCTTTTTCAGCCCTAAGCTGCATCAATAAATATACAAGGCTGCGTTATATCAGGTGACAGGAAGGAGGGGAGGGGGCAAGAAAAACAGGTGCTATAATAAAGAGCAGGCTAGGTTTAAATTTATGTTTAACATTTCTAATTGGAAATGAACAGAATGATGTTACATAGTTTTTCATTCTGTGGAAAGATAGATCTGCTGGTCAGATTTAATAAAGAATGACTTTATTACATGTGTCATGCTGGAAATTTTAAACCTCTTATTGAGCATTACTGGGTAATTGTGGTCAAAGTCACTTTCCATCCTTGGTGTAGAATCAAGTTCCACAGTGATGCATGGAAACCAATGATGTTTCACATAGGGACTTATTTTGCCAGCCTGGTTGTTGTGATGCTCTGTTGCTCTGTCGCTCTGCATGCCTAATGCACAATCCCCCCGTAGAGTAACACCACACACAACCCCTCCCCACTGCAGATGCAGAGCGTGATGTACGAGCTCATGTCGGAGCTGAGTGAGCGCAGTGAGGACCTGGAGAGGCAGATGCTGGGTCTGGAGCGGCGTGTGGAGCAGCTGACGGCGGGCTTCAGTGCTCTGCCCGCCCACCTGTCGGCCACGCTCTCCGCCCAGCACAGTGCTCTACTGCAGCGGCTGCAGGAAAGGACCGGGGTCGGGCCCCATGGCCAGAGCAGCCCCAACACCAGCTCCTCCAGCTGCTGACAGGCTCTGAGGGACTGTGGGCAGGCCCCACAGCCCGGGAAAGCCCACAACCAGCTCCTCCAGCTGCTGATAGGCTCTGAAGGACTGTGGGCAGGCCCCACAGCCAGGGAAAGCCCACCACCAACTTCTCCGGCTGCTGAAGGCAAAAGGCTTAGAGGAGTGTGGTTTGTTGTGTGACGAGTGTTCCTCCAGCTCCTGGTAACCAGACTGAGAGAATCTTTGGGCCCCAACATGAGGCTCTGCAGTTTTTGGAGGGCAAGAGACACTGTAGACTTGATTTGAGGGCGGGCAGGATCCACAGAAGATCATAGAGATGCTTGCACATGAAATGAAAGAAGCTGAGAAGAATGTCAGCCCCAGTACCAGCAGTAGCTGACAGGCTGAGAGTGACCTGGGCCTGGGGTTAGAGAGGCACACTGAGCGTTTTTTTTTTGGGGCAGTATACTTTTTTTCATCCTGACAACACTGTAGTTATGGGCAGTGAAAAAAAATCCTGTTTTTGAATCAAATTTTCAAAGCTTTTCTCTTCCCACACTGTGATATTTTACCTATGAATAGCTTTCACTGATCACGTGGAGAGTCCAGGATAACCAGCACTATATTTAAAGTAGATTCAGTCCAAAGAGCATCCAGGCTCTTCTCTGCATATTGTCCATAATCTCCGTATTTCCAGTTTCTGTCGGCAGCAGCAAGTTCTACATGCATATACATATTTACATCCATATCCTACTCCTGTACTCCTACCTTATTTTGATATGTTTTTATATCAATCATCTAGCGTTACACAGATTTTGTGGTTGGCCTGCTATAAAGAGAACTGATATAATCTCTAAAAATAAACATTTTAGCTATTTTCAGCCCCAATTTAGATTCATGGAATTTTAGATGTTTTAAATTGACTATATTAGCTGTTTCCCTCAAGAAAAGCACTGTGAGCGGAAAAAATATTACCATATTTAGGTACTTTAAGGGGTAAAATGTGTTTGGTATATGGGCAGTTTGATAGTGAATGGGCGTTAGACTGCTGTCCAAGAAAATGGGCTTTAGAACCTACAGGAAGAAATACTTTGTAGGGTTTTATGACAGGAAATTGATAGGTTACTGCTAATATGGCAGTAACAGGCAGTCAGATGACTAAGGGGATGGCCAGCACAGTCTGGAGAGGAAAGACAGGCCTAAATGACTGAGTTTCCAAAAAGGGGTGCGTACTTTAAGGATGAACTGCTGAGGAATGCATAAAGAGGAACAGAAAGCAGGTGGTATAAGAAGATGGCTTTAGCAAGGTGGGAGGAGAGTGGGAAGCCGAAAGCAACCCAGGCAATTAAAGTGTGGCTCATATGCTGGTGGCCCCCATCCAGCCTTGTTTTGCTGACAGAGACAGAGAGACTCTTCAGCACCTCCATGGTCCACTGGACGTGGTCCTACTGTTCTGCTCGCCAGCCAGGTTCTAGATGCCCCTACTGGAGGTAGTGAGGCACGGGGGCGACACCGGTGGAATGTTTGCAGCCAAACTAAGGTGGAAAATCAAGGGACAAAATCTGGTAAAAACAGCTTCAATTCTACTGCTTTCAATCAGGTATGAATGACACTTGTATATGTTTCATAATTGCTGTTTGTCTGATAGAAAACAACCCTTTAACATGATTGTACAAACTAGACTATGCTGCAGTTCTGTGGTGGGAATACATACAGTATAGAGTAAGGTCTTAAACTGTGACAGCAGAAAAACAGTTTATTTAACAGTTTATTCTCCAGTGAGATCCAAGTGTATGTGTACTTCCCACTGCCACAATGCAAACTAAAATACATGACCTTCCTGTCTTCTCCATAGATGCCAGTGCAAACACAAAGCAGGGTTAATACATCATAACCCAGTCTCTGACATAAAACATCACACGCAGAGATCTGATTCCTTAGTGGCTTCATTTCTCCCCAAAAGATCAACTGACTGTTCAGATAGCTATTGAGAAATCATAAAATGAGGTGTAACTTTTTTTTCCTGTAGTTTGACTGCCTTTGTTGACAGATGGAAATTCTATATTAGAAGGACAGATAACTACTTAAAAAGATGCAAATGCACTCACAAAGAATATGATTATGATCAGTAGTTCCATTTACCATTAGTATGCCACGATATTTCTATTTGTAATTATGAATATATGGATATATTGAAATATATATTAATATAATAACATTATAAAACTAAATTATTATTATAGGGCAGGTAAATTTGAATGTTGATTTTATTTTTCAATTGTATTTTAGCAAAAATTAATAAAGTATATGGTGTTTAACATATGTCATCATTGTATTCTATGTGCTTTATTTGTTTGTGCTTTGACCTGTAACTTTAGGTAGCTTATCTAAATAGTTGATGAAATCAGTCATCATGTTACAATGGATACTGCATATTTCTGCATTATATGGACATAGATGAATAAATAAATGATTATTTTCTCATTATTTTCAAAAGGAATAATACTGAATACCATGAATTGAGCTAGCAAAATCAAAATGTATTTTTCAGCCTATCAAAAATGCTTAACTGGGATTGATTATGAAAACACAGAACACATTATATGCCATATTAGTGAGACACCAGCTTTCATTTTGCATTGTTGCATTATAAACAGTTAGCATTTGATTTGATATTTTTTCTTCACCCAGTTCTGTAGTTCAGTAAACTTCCTTTACTTTAACTGACCTTATTTGCTTACCTCTAGTGATTTTGTCACTGCATGACCTGCTGACCCAGCATTAACGCATTAATAAGATTATTTGGAGTAAAGATACATTATTTTTATAACAGTACTACATTTAAATATGAAAGTTTAAGCATTTAAACTAAAGCATTTTTTGTACAAGAAAAGATCAGGGGCTTAAATTAAACCAATGATTATATTCAATCAATATTAAAGTCTAAGAAAAAAAACTACATTTGTTTGTCAGATTACCAAGATAAAAATACCAAGATCTATGTAATACAGAATAGGTAGCAGACATGTACAGTATGGTCATTACTGGCAGACGGAAATTGAGTTTAGTAATTCCCATTTCCTGCTGTATGTGAAATTGCAATAACTGCCTGAGGGGAGGCAAGCCAGCAGCCAGAATAAATGCAGCAATATGAAGGCATTCATCCTATCTGGCAATGCATGTCATATATTGGACATAAAAACATGGTGGACATTTGACAGCCTGGCTCCAGTTATGGTTACTTCCTCCGGGGGATCATCAAGGCTGGTGATCGACACATTTCCAGTGTCCTTTGTTTCTGTGCATAAAGCCAAACATCTGGCTGTTTGCGCTCCAATGGACTCAGCAAACATAGCTACTAAAATGACTCTCCATTGTAAAAAGTGTGAACAGCCTCTGAGGGCTCGGCCTGTAACTTGGCAGAGTGATGTCATCATGGGACCCTTTGAAAGAGGCCATTAACCCCCATTTCCAGAGACACTGTCTAATCCTGCTTACTCATCCACACTTGTATGTAACTTTGGACATAGGTCTCTGCTAAATAAATAAATGTAAAATAATCTTCTAACGCAGTGATATGGAAGGTCCGGCCTTCAGATCATATGTGGCCAACAGGACAGTTTTGTAAATACAGAAAAGGCAACTCAAAATAATAATAATAATAAACTTAAGACAGCTATAATTACTCTTTTTCATGCAATAAAAGAAAATAACATAAAATAGTAGGGTTATGTATTGACAAGAATCTGATGATACGACATGTATCATGATACATGGGTTACGGTTCAATATATTGGGATACTGAGATACTGTATGCAAGGCTATAGTCTGATTTTTTAAAATCTATTGTTAGTAAAATTCTCAGTATAAATAACACACCACCATATGCATAAAAGTTAAAAAAGTAGACACTAGTATCTGCATTTGCATTTATCACAGTGCCTGTAACATCCAACATCATAGCACTACATTTGCTTATATCAGTAAAACAGTTAAATAAAAAATACTTGTCAAAATGACCCCACACTTCAGCTCTGTACACTGCTCTGTCTCTTTTGGCTATCAGTAACATTACTAGTCAGCTAGGTTTATTAATGGCAGAAAAAATATTACAACACTGCTATCGGGGGTTGGGGGTTTAAACACAAAACAACATTAACCACTGTCTTTCACAAATGTTTATTTTAAATCAATGTAGTGTTTCTGATAATCGGTACAGTCGATACATTAGAAAATGTAATATCACATGAGGTTAGTGTGATATATACTATGTAGACAAAGGTATTGGGACATACCTTTTAATCACTAAATTTGGGAATTTCATTCAGATCATTGCCACAGGTGTATAAAATCAAGCACCTACCCATGCGGTGGCGTGTGTGTGTGTGTGTGTGTGTGTGTGTGCGTGTGCTGTGCGTGTGCTGTGCTGTGTGTGTGTGTGTCCAGGTATACCTTACCTTGTAGAGACTAAATCATGATGAAGTGCTTCGAAGGGTTAGTCAAAAATCACATCATGTCCAGTCTGCCTGCCACATTTGATCAACTTCAATTTGCATACTGCCCAAATCGCTCCACTCTTGATGCCATAGCAACTGCACACCATCTGACTTTGTCTCATCTGGAAAAGATGAACAGTCATGTGAGGATGCTTTTTATCGACTTCAGCTCTGCCTTCAACACCTGGAAAAAAAACTGGAGCCACTAGGCATCAGCAACTCTATGTGTAACTGGTTATTAGACTTCCTCACGAACAGACCACAGACAGTACGTCTTGGTAAAAACACCTCTGTGACCACCATCATGAACACTGGGGTTCCCCAGGGCTGTGTTCTAAGCCCCCTACTGTTCACCCTGTTGATTCACAACTGCTGTGCCAATCACAACTCAAATCACATCATAAAATTCGCAGATGACACAACAGTAGTGGGCCTCATCAGAAATGAGGATGACTCCACATACAGAGAGTAAGTTGATCAACTCATTTCCTGGTATGGTAAAAACAACCTGACACTGAATGTCAACAAAACAAAGGAGATCATCATTGACTTCAGGAGAAAGCACATGCCACACCGGCCACTTACAATCCATGGAAACAGTGTGGAGACAGTGAAGAGCACCAAGTTTCTGGGAGTGCATATCACTGATGACCTGTCATGGACCACGAATACCACTTCCCTGGTCAAGAAGTCACAACAGCGACTTCATTTTCTCCGAAGGTTGAAAAGAGCAAACCTCACCTCCCTTGTCCTCACAAATTTCTATAGAGGCACTATAGAAAGTATACTGACCAGCAGTATCTCAGTTTGGTATGGTAGCTGCACTGCTGTTGAACAGAAGATACTTCGTAGAGTGGTGAGGACAGCGGAGAAAATCATCAGGTCCCATCTGTTCAAGAACTTCACTACTCACGTTGCCATAGCAGATCCATTAAGACCATAAAAGATCCTACACACCCGGCACATGGACTGTTTGAACTTCTGCTGTCTGGAAAACGCTACCGCAGTATACACTGCAGGACAGCCAGATTTAACAGGAGTTTCTACCCCCAGGCCATTAGAATACTAAACTCTGTTAAATAACCTTTTGACCTCTTACTCTCCTACCTACTGTGCACTTTATCACCACTGATAGGTCTGAAGTTTACATTCCACTTATACAGTATAGTGCAATAACTAAATCACTGTGAAAGGTAGTGCAATAACTTTTCATACTATATATCACCCACTGACTATATTTATATATCTATATTTATTGTTGTACTAGTGAAATGTCTGTATATTATCTTGTGAAATTGTCTAGTGAAATTGTCTGTATGTTGTCTTGCGTGCATTTGTCTATTATGTCCGCACTTTGAGCCCTGGAGAAACGCAGTTTTGTTCCGCTTTGCATCTGTCGTCGTACTGTTGTATGGTGTGAATGACAATAAAGTTCACTTACTTACTTACTAAATGTCCCCACAATGTGATGAATATCAATTTTTTTCTTTACCTTATGGGAATTGCATGACTGCAATCAATGCTTGAAGTTGGAAAAAATAAGTGCAGGAACTCTAATTTTCCGACATTTGACATTTGTGTGGTGAAAAAAAAAATCAAGTCTTTAGGATACAGAAGTTCCGGAACTGTGTTCCGCTGCGTTCCGGCCCACTTCAAGCACTGACTGCAATGAAAAAACTAAAAATGCAAAAACTCTTGTATTTTGTTTGGTTAGTTATGGTCATGGTTAGGGTTGGGTAGGGTTAAGATTGTCATTAGCATTTTTCCCATGGAAATGAATGAGCGGTCCCCAAAAAGATATGATTATATGACTATGTGTGTATGTGTGTGTGTGCGCATGCGGATTAAGTTTATACCAAAATGTCCCCCATGATGTGATAAAAACCTGTTATTTTGATGTTGTGGAGACCATTTTTCAGGTCCCCACAATGATCGGCAAATGCAATCAAAAAAGTAAAAATGCCCAAAGTGTCGTATTTTGTTTGGTTACTTATGGTTAAGATTAGGGCTGCGTAGGGGTTAAGGTTGTCATGTTGGGATTAGAGCTTTCCCCACAGAAATGAAAGGAGAGTCCACACAAAGATATAATTACAAACGTGTGTGTGTGTGTGTGTGTTTGGGGAGGGGTGTTCTTCCCTAGTTAGGTTTCCTCTGGGTCCTAAAGCTAGAGGTCTGCCCAGGGTGCCCCTCTGTGTTGTGCTGTGTTACCTGGGATAGGCCTCGGGTTACCTCATGATATACAAGGTAGATGAATGATTAGTATTATGTAGTATAATTCTCTGTTTTATCAGTAGAATTTTGATTCAAATGATTCAAGTGATGCTTTGCAAATATTTACATAAATTATTTGATGCTCCAATTTAAAACGGATATTTGAAGAAGCAGTATAAAACATTCTCAGTAGAATCAGCAGGCCCTGTCTGCAGGAATCTGGCTCCTTATCCACAGAATAAATTAGCCCACAGGAGTTCATTTCATTTCATCAAATCATCTGGAACATCGCTCTGATTAAATAGTTTTCTGATGTTTTAAATAGTAGCTTTTAGATTTTATCTACCAAGACTGAAGGAAACATTTAAATCAGCTTTTCATTATTGAAATAGTATTAAACTTAATTTATGCACAGTTATTCATCAAATCATGAATCTCATACTCCCAAGCAGACTACTTTTATTTTAGTTTTTTAACACTTAATAGGAGCATACTGACTTCAGCCAAGTTCATGCAGCAGTTTACCATGTACTGGTACAGTCTGCACACAGTTGTATGCAGGAATTATTGTGTTTTGTGTACACCCTACATTTGTCCATGTACTCAGACGGTCGCGGTTTCTGCATTTGTACAAACAATGATATTCCAGACCAACAGAGGGCAAATGTCTTCTGGGTCTGAATGAATTCTCTTCTTCTTTTCTTTCCATAAATTTGTGCACCAAAATGCGTCATTATGCTCCTTCAATGATGCATTACACACACTCACTGGCCTCTTTATTAGGTACATTTTACTAGTACCAGGGTGGACCCCCTTTTGCCTTCAGAACTGCCTTAATTTTTCGTGGCATACAGTATATTCAACAAGGTACTTCAAACATTTCTTAGAGATTTTGGTCCATATTCACAAGATAGCACCATTGTCCTCTGTCTTGTGCATTATGGATGTCAGTGTAATTTGCAGCTGTATAGACAGCATGGGAACGGTGGAAAATAAACTAATTTTCAGCTGTGGAAAACCCACCAAAGATAATCCATTAAGGGGAACTGGGATCATGTTTAAAAGGAAAGGCATGACACATTCTGGTGACTAATTGCAAATGTTCCTCTGAGGTGATCGACTTCCTCTATTTCCTGTGGGGTTTTTTTAAATCTGGAAGGCCGATATTCACATGGCTCAGAACAATAGCTAACTAGAGAAGATTGTGACTAGATGAATGTCCAAACTCAGGATGGAGTAGAACCTGTATTCAGCAAAATAAGGAAAGACAGACTCTACACACAAAACTATCCAGCTATAATCATGCATTTAAACAGAAGTAATTCATCCATTTTGATTACAACATATTATAAGATACAGCGTCAAAATTAAGATGGAAATGGATGAAACAATTCCTGCTTTCCAAGTTGCCTTAAATCACATTGGACCTTTCAAAAACTGGTACAATTTGGACCAAAGGACCATGAAGAGAAATGAACAGATCTCAGAAAGACTACTGAAGCATTAATGGATTCCAGGCAACAAAATAGTTCACTGTTTTTGGCTGTTGTTGTGCAAAATCTTACAGCTGGCAGTACCACAGCACCTCCAGCTATGTTCAGCATGTTTGGACATACTACGTACAGAACAAAGTCATAGGCTAGAACCTCAAATTAACTGCAACAATTAGTCAAATAACACAAGGTAATTCAATTCATTCAATCCAATTCATTCAACAAGGCAGACACTATCCACCGCCATCTGTATGTACGATTTGTGAGTGGTTTACTATTTCACCATTCACACATATCTTACACATGCATTTCAGCAGGGTCCCAGCTTGGACCTGAACCACTAATCAATGAGCCTACATCTTTAATACCAGATAACTCAGCTGATGTTCGCATCTGCATATCACCTTTTACCACCAAAGCTATAACACTGGGATCTAAGAGCCCAAGTACCCAATGCAAATCAGCAAGGCTGGATTCCAACCTGACATTACAAGCAATAAATACACTTTGAGGATATACAGTTCAATGCATATATTATGTCAGCCCTGATCCTGCATACAGCAGCATTTCTCAGTAATACCTTGCAAGGCTCATGGCTGTTATATATTTTTTAATCATAACAAGACAAATGATTGATGATATGTATTCCTTCTCTCTTATGAACAAAGCCAAAGTATCTTATGCTGACAGCTTTTGTTATATGATGCATGGCGTCTCACACTGAGATGAAATATTGTTTTCATTGGCCATAGTGCAAATGAAAATAATAAGTAATACATAAAATGTAAATACAAAGACATATAAACATAATTTAAAGACACAACATTAATACATAGACACAAGGATAGAGTTAACCATCCAACTAGTGGGAAAAATTGGGCTAATTGGTACAGAAGTTTGGCAATGAAGCAGAATCTGCAATAAATAAATAAATCCATACACCTTCACTTTCACAGTCACCCCTTCAAATTCACAAGGGTAATGGATGGAAGATCACTGTGAAAGCGAAAATTAAAGAGTAAACCTTGTATCTATTATTCATGCAAAATGCTACGCTAATGGCTCTGAAAAGTTTAAAAGATACTGTAAGAAACATGAGATTCCACAGTCACAGAGAAGCTAATACGAGTCTGGCTGGTTGCCGAGACACAGTTGTGTGGTGTATTCAAGTCAAGATGTGTGGATCCAACATTTTTTCTTTTTAACCAAAAATAACTTATTAAATTTTAATAATAATATTAAAGAGATAGTGCGTTATCACACTATAAAATATTAAATAGTACTAAAATGTATATATTGTATGATCTTATGTGGTCTAAATCATTTTTCGGTATTCTTTATATATTTTTGGCTTATGTGTCATCAAAAATATTTACATTTAATTGTTCATGGCCGACTCAAAGCCGTAAATGCCAAATTTGCAAAACTGCAAGGGTGACTGTATAGAGTCCAAAGCTATCAGACTATTCAACAGACCCAGGCTAAGCAGAGTGGTCCTGGCAATTTTCTCTGCTGTTTCAATGATCTAAGCAATGACCTACCGGTCTGAGGCAAGACCCAAAATAGGTTGTGGTACAGTTTGTAGAAGCACTCTTGGTGGTGCCTCTGTAAAAGGTGGACAGGATGAGAGATGGCATTCTCACTTGTCTCAAGCACTGCAGGACCTTCATGGTCAAGTAGAATACTGGCCCCAGGAGAGATCTTCAGCAGTGTGCATGCCCAGAGCTGAAATACTCTAAACTGCTTTAGTAGGGGGACTGATTTACAGGGGGTTATGCTTAACTCATTTCTTTTGAAGTCCACAATCATATAATTCATCTTGTTGATGAATGAGTATGAGAAGTTTTGGATGTTGGGGGAACTGAGATATCTATTATTGATGGAGTCTGTATTCTTAGTGCCTCTTGCATAAGGAGTTTTTGACTTCTTATCCTTTTGTAACAGAACATCACAAACATATTCCTACCAGATTTGTAGAGAGAGAAAAGAATAACAGCACAAAGCAAATGAAGGCTATGCAGGAGATGTTTGGTTAGATCCTTCTAGTGCTGCAATCAATCCATACCTGGTCATTTGCTCCACTGGGAAGCAAATCATGTTGATGAGCCCTGACAAAATAAATCATCAACCTTTAATGCCTTGCATTAAATGTTCCATCACTTTCACCCATGCCTGGTTGCGTCTTCTCATTAAGCCATTCTTGTTTGTTATGTGGTCTTTGTGCACCTGTTTTTACAGCTCCCTGCTGCTGGTACTCATTTTCTGAGTGTTTCTGTGCCTGTGTACTACTGCAGTACTCAGTTACCCCAGTGTTGGATCTAGTTCTGGGGTCAAAATTAAGAAGTTTGTGAGATCTGGTAGTTTTGCTCCTGATTTGTCTGCTGATGTTAATGCCGATTTATAAATGAAAAGATGCATGCCTGCCATGATCCACCACTGCCTTATCCCCATTTGTCCAGCAGAGGTCGCTGGTCATCCTGTAATCACATTATTCCCAGCCCTAATGTCTTAACCATCCCCACCTGTCTCTGTTCAGTGTATATGTGTGCCTGCTCTCACTGTGTTGTCATGGATGACTGGTGTGTTTCGGAATATAGCCTGTTTCTGTCCAGTCAAAAGCTGCATTTGGATCATGCTTCATAAGTGACATTGTCACATTACATTAACAATAATAAGTGGAATGCAGAGCATACCCAGAACAGACTCATACAGTTACCGACACTAGATACTTGTTGGTGGCTGAGTTTGTGACACTATGGTATCACACCTTCAAGACTGGAAGTTCATGCCTCTGCTGTGTGTGCAGTGTGCAGGTCCTCCGTGTGCTGCCACAGAGGAGATGTAATCTGTAAGGACAGTGCAGCTCTTCCAGCACAACTCAGGTGCGGCTGTTTCTGTGCTTTTAAATTAATCAGAATTCAGCACCATCACCAGCACCAGACATTTTGGCACCTCAGTTCACCCTAATACAACTTAATTCAATTAATGATTGGATAGCTCTGCTTCCAATATGCCCTTGCAGCTCTGTTCCTGCTGTGTAAATGTGACACTTTCAGACTCTTCTGCTCAGACATGTTCAGAAATAATAAACACAATTTCTTAGGATAATGTACATACAATACTCCGAATAAATTACTTGCCCTACTTGTTTGGCTAAGGTATTCTATATTATAGATTATTAAAAGTCACTCTGCCTTCCCAATTTGTAACACACACTTGTTTATGTGCTTCCGTTGCGTGAACTGTGTGCTTTTTTCCAAATTCTGTTCTTACTATGAAAGGAATGAGGCACATCTAAAATTGCACCAGTGAACAAAAAGAAATGAGGCAAAACATGACAATATTTTAGTAATAAAACAACAGTGATAATATGTTTCTAACATATTTAGGAGTGTATGACATTAAACTATTAAAGTGCTATACCAAAGCATTTGAACTTCAGACGTGATTAACTTGATTAAGAACCGGAATGCCTTATAAGAAATGTAGCCGTAATGTAGAATTCTATATGTATTGTCTTACAGAATCAAAAACCGTTATTGATCTCTAATAAACTTATGCAAGAGGGGCCCTTTTAGCAGGCGGGAGGAACTAACACCACTTTCAAATTCAATGTATATTTATATAGCCCCTTTCACAACAGAGTCGTCCCGAGGCACTTTACATGGATGTGTTATGATACATTTAACATCATTAGAGAGTAATACAGAATTGGAGAAAGGAAGGAAAGAAATTAAACATAGAAAGTCAGCTGTCAATGGAGGAGAGGAACTAAAAGCTCCCAAGTGAGGAGAAAAAAAACCTCTGGGGGTCCAAGGTCAGCTGGCGGCCCAACCCCCCTGGGTATATTAACATTAAAAAATTAGCCATATATTTGATACCAGATGAGCTAAATTTGTTGTTGTATTAGTATTTATTTTTTGTTGTTTTATTATTTAATTACTTTGCTATTTGTTGGATCTGACAAGGGGGGAGGGGAGTGGGCTGAGGTAGGGGGAGGGTGATGGTGTTCATTAACCTAAGTAGGTATTAAGCACCTGTTATAATTCTTGGTGTCATTTATTTGTATTGAATACATATGTTTTTGAGAAAAGTCTACTGCTGCTTTCTTGTTAAGATGATAACTAAAAACCATAGGATCTTTTTCAAACTTTGCAGAGGCATTATATGAGTGCCTTTACCAGGAGACTCATCGGTGCAATTCACATTTGTTGCCTTCTTTTCATCTCCAATTAATCTGAATTAAAGCCCTTTGCCGTATCTTATCTAAAAACAAAGAGCGCACAGAAAAACTGAATTGACTACACAGCAAACAACACGCATCCCTATCTAACAGGAGCTAAATTTCAAGGCATCTGCACCTTCAGCCTGTAGAGTGGAGCTGATTGCATCTCTTTTATACCATTTGATACTGTCCATAATACTGCCCAGGCCTCTTTGGCCAGTGTGTTGAGACTAAGCTGTGCATCCAGAATCTGGCCTAGTTATGATCCTGTACACCTGACTCTGTAAGGCCAGACACTCCTCACACATGAATACGTCTGGGTAGCATCCTAAGAGACAAATGAATCAAGGAGCCTGATTTACAAAACACAATCGAATCAAGGAGACCAACATCCTCAAATTCAAGGCAAATTACACAGCAAAATATCATACCAGCCAAGTGCCTTTACTGCTGTGTAAGGACGAGCAGGCTGTCACATTATGAGCTCCAGAGACTTTCTTGCCACAATGCATGACATAGAGAAGCAGGCCAAAAAAGAGGACAGGGGAGGCAGAGGATGAATAATATCAGAGGGTTTGTCGTCTGCTGTTCTCAATCACTTTGTCAGCTCCCCGTTTCTGTCCTTTATATTTGTCACTTTTCTTTATTTAATTATGTTTTGGCAAACACAGAACTGTCCCCTGTCTTAATAATTACGGTCACCTTCAGCTTCAATTTCATTTCTTAGTAGGACAATAAAACTTGTGCTAAAACAACAAAGGGCCCAAATAGGCTGAATATTGCAGCTGATATTATACATTAGCGGGAGGACATTTCAAACTGGATTTAAGGAAGCACTTCTTTACGCAGCGTGTAGTTAGAGTATGGAATAGTC
>JABFEA020000099.1:732992-748703 GCA_019775915.2 Cyphomyrus plagiostoma | reverse complement strand
CGAAAATTAACCGAACCGAGTACCTCAAGAAAGTGAACCGAACCGAAATTACATTTTAGTGTACCGTTACACCCCTACAATCCACACATACAAAGAAATCAAAACAAATACATCCATAAATTAAGTGATGTGTAATAAAGTGAAATGACAGGGATTAAGTATTGAATACATGAAGAGGTGCAAAAAGGCACGGAAAGCCAAGAAACCAGCTGGAATCTGTCAGTGTTTAGAAATCAATCCTTCCCTTTATCAGTGCAAATAAATATCATATGGTTTAGTCGTAATTGATGGCCTATAGAAAGATTTATCATTACATAAGAAGCATCTCATGATGGGTAAAAGCAAAGATCTCACTCAAGACCTTTGCAACCTGATTGTTTCAAAATACACTGATGCTAATGGTTACAGATGCATTTCTAAATGTCTCAACATTCCATTGAGCACCATTGGGACCATAATACAGAAGCGGAAAGAACATCATTTCACCATAAACTGGCCACGACCAGGTGTTCCTTGGAAGATTTCCGACAGAGGAATCAAAAGAATAATCAGAAGAGCTGCCCAAGAGCCAAAGGCCACTCATGCTTCACAAAGATCTGGAATTAGCAGGTACAGTTGCTTAAAAAAATCAATCAGTAATGCACTCAACCGCCATGGCCTCTATGCACACTTACCACACAAGACTGCTGAAGAAAAAGCATGTTGAAGCTCGTTTAAAATTTGCTGTGCAACAGTTGGACAAGCCAATGAAATACTCCGAGAATATAATCTAGTCAGATGAGACCAAAATTGAACTCTTTGGATGTTATAGCACACACATGTTTTGGAGGAGAAATGGCACTGCATATCACCCCAAAAAGACCATACCAACAGTGAAGTTTGTGGATGGGAACATCATGGTGTGGTGCTGTATTTCAGCACATGGTGCTCGCAGACTTCATGTAATTGAAGGAAGGATGAACGGAGAAATGTACCAAGACATTCTTGATAAGAATCTGCTACCATCTGCCAGGGTGCTGAAGATGAAATTATGGTGGACATTTCAGCAAGACAATGATCCCAAACATACAGCCAAGGAAATTCAAAATCAGTTTCAGAGAAAGAAAATAAAGCTGCTAGAATGGCCCAGTCAATCACCCGACTTGAATTCAATTGAAAATCTATGGAAAGAACTGATGACCAGAGCTCATAGGAGAGCCCCCCAGAACCTTCAGGATTTAAAGACAGTTGTGTGGAAGAATGGGTTAAAATCACACCTGAGCAATGCATGCAACCTAGTTTCTCAATACGGGAGGCATCTTGAAGCTGTCATTACTAACAAAGGATTTCCAGTTAAGTATTACATACATTTCAGTATGCATGTTCAATACTCATTACCCATGTCATTTCACTTTATTACACAGAACTTAATTTATGGATTTATTCGTTTTGATTTATTTGTATGTATGGAATACTTGTGTTGTTATTGACATCTGGTGTAAATTTCATGTCAATAGCCCCACTAGAAATATATTTACTGAGAAAAATTTTGATGCATTCAATACTTATTTTCCCCACTGTAAATACATAAGCTTATCGAATTCCAAAAGGCTCCCTAAAATTATGTGTTTCAGAAAGCCTGGTTTTGTCTTCACATGCATTCCACATTCAAA
The DNA here is from genome assembly GCA_019775915.2 of Cyphomyrus plagiostoma. Taxonomy (NCBI): domain Eukaryota; kingdom Metazoa; phylum Chordata; class Actinopteri; order Osteoglossiformes; family Mormyridae; genus Cyphomyrus; species Cyphomyrus plagiostoma. The sequence continues at coordinate 747,051 of JABFEA020000099.1, read as the reverse complement.
TGAACAAAACCTATGAGAAGGTATACCAAGACCAAGATGCTACAGGCGGCTGTATCAGGTGCCTGCATCAACCTACCCCACTCATTCAGCTCATAGGTTAGGATCAGGCTCTGAGCATGGATGAGGGAGGCATCCTCGCCCTGGTCGCGCAGGAACTCCCGCAGATTAGTGGTAGACAGCACACAACCATTGCTGGAATAGTGCAGGAACACCTGGTCCAGCTCAGGCCGGCGCAGCAACTCCCGGCAAAACTCTTCGGTCTCAGCATGGTCAAGGCGCCCATCAGCAGAGTGGTCGCACTTCTGCAGAAAGGAGTTGCATCCAAAAGCAAGTCGCATGGATACTGACCTCTCATAAATAGTTATAAATATGCATACATGACAACCCAATCCAAGAACTCATGACAATGTTGGACCTTTGCATCTTGGAGCTTCTGAAAAATGATCTAGAAAAATATTCAAGTAGTCATCAATCTGTTAATTGGCTCTCAGCAGAGGCGGACGCCATGGCCGTAAATCCCGGGGGGGACGGAGGGGACATGTCCCCCCCATCTGAGGGTTGTCCCCCCAAAAAATTTTTTTTTTAAAAATCGCACTCTTTACTGTAAAAAACATATGTACGTATACCTAAAATAATTGTGTAACGCAAAAAATGCATTTACAAACACTTGAGTTTCCCCTCCCCTTCCTCACAGTGGTTTGGCCCACTGCCTGCTTTCCCAGTCCTCTACACACACGAGTCAGGTGTGTGGCTGCGGCTCAATTAATGTAAGTAGGGTACTTTATTCACTTTAAATTAAGTGATTCTCTTTAATGCAGTTGATGCAGACTCATTCATAAATTAGTTGCGGCAAAAATGCTGATTACCAATGTAATTTTCCGTGTATCTGCTATATTAGTGATTAAAATATTACTTATCTAGTTAACGTTAGCTTGTGTACAATAGCTTGTTGCATAGTGCACTGCAACTAACACGCCAAAGCCGTTTCCCATGCATTCTTATATTTGTGACGACTTGGCATAATGTTAACTTAACATTAATGACCACAATCAGCATATTGTTTAGCTGTTTTCACAATAACAGTCATGTTTAAATTTTATTGTATGTTGATGGATTGACTGTAAACAACATAACAAACAATGCAATAAATAGTTTTGGAGAAAAATCTGCTTTGTCATTGAACCTGAGAGAAACTTTGAAAATAACCATAATGACGCGGTTTCCATGCTACAATAATAAAGTTTTTCCACTGTGGGGACATATTTTTTTAATTACAATTTGACTGTATTATTTGTGTCCCTTTCAAAAATAGCTCATGAGAAATTTTATATTTATTTCCCCCCCTCTCCTTCCCCGCTCCTATCGTCTCGTCTAGTCTACTGTCTTATTGTCTATACTTGAGAGACTCTCTCAGCCCTGCTCTTCAGAACTAAGAAAATCATGGATTTGATCAACTTGTCTCTCAACGCAATTGACATGAAGAAAAGCACAGGTTCATGGGAACCTGACTGTCCTGCAGGGACGTACGCAGCTGGCTACACGATGGACGGATGGGAGAAGTGGAGGGTTGTGTGTCTGGCAGCTCTGTCCGTGGAGGACATCGAAGATATTTACCTATTTGGAACCATGATTACAGGTCTGATGCTGATTGGATTAGGCATTGCCCTGGTTTATCAGAAAATTTAAGAAGATGGTCACAGCCACTCAAAGGCCCACTAGGCTGGCCGGGATGATTGATGTGTCCACCTCACAAACACTCCAAAAACATGCTGAGGCTAAGTGCAGTTACCAAATTGCCTAAGTGTGTTAGTGTGCCCTGTGATGGATTGGCATCCCATTGTGGGTTGTTTCCTGCCTTGCACTGATAGGCCCTAGAAACACAGGAAGGGCAGTTTTGGAAGCTGGAGTGTTCTGCTTTACAGATCACTCACTACTTTAATTATGTACAAAACAAAATGCATGCTTTATTTGTTAGTGTGTTTGTGCTGAGATGTCACCCAGTCAGTAACAGTAACGGTTTTAGCCCCCACACATGTCAGCGATGAACCCACCTTGAAGAGGGAGCGGGCGTACTGCTCATTTAGATCGATGTTGATCATCTGCAGCAGACCCTGAACTTCATCGTAGCTCATCTTCCCGTCCTGGTTATGATCAGCCCGCCTCAGGTAGCCCCGGATCCAGGTGTGGAGAGTCAAGGATACAACAGTAGAAGGTTGCAAAAGCACAAGAGAGAGAGAAGAATCTGATCTCGCAGGCCTGTGACACCACAGACACATAGCACCAGACAGTTCTGACCTTATAGGCCAATAACTTCACAAACACAAAGCTGCAGAGAGTCCTGAACTCATTGGCCTGTGAATTCACAGATACACAGCTGCAGAGAGTCCTGAACTCATTGGCCTGTGAATTCACAGACACATGGCCGCAGAGTCCTGGGCCTGCAACTCCAGACTGCGCTCACTATGAAAGCTGGTTGACACAGCAGCATGTAGGTACACAGCAGTGACTCATATTTATAACTAAACACACACAGATGAAAACAGGAAATCTTTACAAAGAAGATGATTCACAGAGGCATACACCACAAGTACATTCTGGGACTTTAGCTTTTATTAAACACTAGTTGCATTCAAACCATTGGGCTCAGGCTCAGCCCGGCCTCCTGAGCACAGTGGAGGATATTTATCCAGTTTCTCCTTCTGGGTCATGTTGTTCAGCCTGTCCTGGAGAGTGCGGATCCCATGGATCCAACTCTGAGCCTCCTCCTCAGTGGAACAGCACAGGTCCAGGCTCTTGCGGGCCCCTTTGAAGACAACAGTGAAGCACTGGCCCTCCGGCAGGGACACCCCCAACCTTCGCAGTACTTCTGACTGGCAGCCTTCACGCACACACTCCACATCTGCCACTGAGACTGCGTGGGCATCGGTGGAGGGATGATATATGGAATGAGAGAAGAAACAAGTGACACAGCACAAACTTCTTGTTGTGGAATGCTTGTATTCATCCAAAAAGAAAATAAACTAAATTATTATATTGTACTTGAAATTCCATAATGCTGCAATGATGGACTGTTAACATGAATGCTGATGTTTAGATAGGGAAGGTCACACCTAAGGTGTTTCCTTAATAAGGAAAAATATGCTTGTGAAACTATAATGCTTTCCTTGACTGAGCAGTTTTTTTCTCTCCAAAACTCTATTTAAGCTAACAACAATAAATGAAATGAAGCTTTATTTGTAAAATTACAATAGAATGTGTTTTTTTCCACATATTCCATCTTGCTCCCTTTTTTAAGGGCATATACACACCGTCCAGAGAAATCAAAGCTTAAGGTTTATAGCAGTGTTTCCCTACCCATTCCTCAGGGAACCCGGGACAGTACACGTTTTTGCTTCCTCTCAGCTCACAGTGCACCTGTACCAGGTATTCGGTGTTCCTAATTGGCTAGGAGTTGGGAGGGAGCAAAAACGTGTACTGTCCAGGGTTTCCGGAGGACTGTGTTAGGAAACACTGGGCTAGAGGGCAGAGCTCACACCTCTGGAGCATTAAGGACATTGCTGATATGATTACTCTGCCAAGCATGGAATTCAAACCAAGCACATTCCATACACACCAAGCCCTGAAGAAGAAGAAGGTGATTGACCCAGATGGGAACTGAATTCACAACCCTCAGCCTTGGATACTGGTGCCTTATCCATTCTTGATTGAAAGCACATTTTCAAGATGGCTTCCCATCAAAGAGGGAAATATATTTTGCTGAAGAATTACTGCTACGTTTCAGGTACTATATTCCATTTCTGGAACAAACAGACTCCTTCAGAGCACAGATCCTGTGAAGAGTGGAGAAGCCGAGAAACAGTAAAACACAGGCTTCTTGCTGCAGACTTAAATAATAATCATGATAATTTTAACTATAATGGCAGACATAATCAATATTATTTTTCAGTTGACAAAGATGTATTGGGTAATTCCAAGCATAACAGCCTCCTAATCCCATCCAACAGGCACAGTATTAAAACAAACTGTGTCTGGAAAGTGGCCAGAAATACCTGAACAAGTTGACTGAACTCTTGCAGGTGGCTTTTCACAAAGGCATCAAGGGGAATGTGCAGGGTTGCCATCTTTCATGCATGTGGTGTCACAGTCATGCTTTCAGACTCACATGCTCACGCAAGAAGTCTTATGGTAATTCAATATTATCCCATTATAAACCTAAAATCAAAAAGTGTAAGAGTAGTTTGCAATCCCTATAGACTATTTATAAGCTAATACACATATGTAAATGTGTTTGCAGACTTGTCTCAAATTAAAAATCTCACTCCAGCCAGGTGACCAAATTTGGCAACCCTGTTTAGGACAGCTAAGCAATCAGGGACTAGGGAACAAACACTACCTTTCCATAGAACAAGATGATCATGGCACCCAAGAAAATCCAGCAAGCACCAGGACCATCTCCTAAAATTTATTCAGCTATGAGATCAGGGCACCACCAGTGCACAGCTTGCTCAGGAATAGAGCATCATGCCATAAGGCAAAAATGATAACTTACTGGCTCACCAAACACAACATCGACATTTTGGGTCAATGGCCAGGAAACTCCCCAAACCTTAATCCCATTGAGAACTTGTGGCCAGTCCTCAAGAGGCGGGTGGACAAATAAAAACGCACAAATTCTGACAAACTTTAACCATTGATTATGCAAGAATGGGCTGTCATTAGTCAGGATTTGGCCCAGAAGTTGATTGACAGTATGCTTGGATGAATTGCAGAGGACTTAAAAAGAAGGGGCAACACTGAAAATATTGACTCTTTGCATAAACTTAATGTAACTGTCAATAAAACCCTTTGACACTTATGAAATGCTTGTAATTATACTTCAGTATATCATAGAAACATCTGACAAAAAGATCTACAAACACTGAAGCAGCAAACGTTGTGAAAACCAATACTTGTTTTATTCTCAAAACTTTTGGCCATGACTGTAGCCCAAAAGTACACTGTGACACTATGAAAGGGACCAAACCCCATACTTCAAAAATGTTTGGGGCTCATTTACCACCACACTCGACATGCCTGTAAACTAAACCCATGGAATGACACACATAAACAAACTCACACATATGCACATTGACACTACAACTCCTCAGTGCAATCATACCCCAATTGCTGCATCTCATAAGCTCTCACAACTTCACAGAAAATGTGGGGTTGGTTGAGTAATAAACCAAAAAAATGGCTTCAGTATAATTAGTTCTATTTCTAGGGATAGATTGAAAGTTGCAGAGCTAATTTATTTGTCTTATCTTTAGAGAAACCAACATGAATACACAGCGCTATTGTGTATTCTATCCTCATTATGTACTGAAAATGAGGAAAAACTGTTCCTGTTAAAGATTTACATGAAGAATAAAAAATGAACACATGTTTAGCTAAATAGTATTATAAAACAATAACAGAAAGTATGTATTTGTTTTATTGTTTATTTTAGTTTTGGAAACAACATTTATTTTTGTTTAGTTGTGTTTTTTCATATCTTGCTTCATTTCTGTTTATGAAAATGTTTTCTTATACTTTTAATATATTATATTATACTTTTAATTTCAGTTTTCATTAATAATAAGACCAGAAAACACCAAAAGTACAGTTTATTGGTGGGTACTTTCCTTGACTGTCCCTTGTACTCCTTGAGATTGAAAGTGGAAACCCTAATTGCTGGAATATGTGGCTTATAAGCACTTTCATTCTGTATGTTCTATGCAATGGAAATGCTTTAAATGGTGAAATAAGTTGTATTTCCAGTTTTAGTTGGCAGAAGTTTCCATCTGTTGCCAAAGTACTGCCACACCTTTATCCACAATACAATGGTACCTCGGTTATCGAACTCACTAGAACTCAAATTTCTTGAAAGTCGAACAAACTAGTTTGACTTAAAACTCTATCTGAATATCAGAAGTCGAACCATGAACGCTGACCTAATATTAATTGTACGCGTGAGGAAATGAGTCATACTACAATGCAATTCTTACTTGAATGCCTTCTTCACAGACTGGACAATTAACCAAATAAAGCAGCGCAGCATTACAGTAACTAACAATAAATAAACCACTGACTTATGTGTACTATTAGAGCATTTATATCATTTATTTAATGATATAAACTTTATTTTGCCAGGTAAATTAACTGAAAACCAGTTCTCACTTCTTTACGTGATATTCAGGAGAAATAGCAGATTATGCACCAGAACTACCTGGAATACAAACATCATGCGTGTAACTAAACTCTTCAGGCAAAAAGGGCAAAGATGTGTCGTCACGGAGGCGTTTGCAGTTTGTGCAGCCTGATGAGAGGTCGGAATGCATCTAACCGTAATGCATTGCGTCAGGATCAGAATGCGTTGCTTTAAGCTCCCTCTGAGGGATCGCTTGTCTCTTTCAAGATATTACCAGAACAGTAGCATGTGGGGTGCTCCGATAAGTCAATTATCCTTGTTGTGCATTTGTTGGGTTCAGGTTGTCCATTCTTAAAAGACTACCATATGATTGACTGGAATTGTTTCTGTGATGTGTGTTGATGTGTGTTATCAAACCATGTTCTTTACAGACAGTTTAGCAAAGTTTCTCATGTTCTTATCACTTGAATTTTGCACGACGATAAATGCAAACTGATATCGCCTAGTCCTACTCTAAGATTGAAGTTGATAGTGAATAATAACTATTAAAAGTGAACAATACACGGGGAAACCTGTTGCTGCGTAAAATCAGACCAGTTCCTGGCAATTTTAATTTCAAGACAATATATTTATTTAAACCCTTTATTAATTAGTTTTAGGCTACTTCAGTTTTTAACTGCATCTCATGCGCTCAATTGAAGACCCAAAGCAAAGTGAATGTTTTCCCATAGTGTCATGTTCCATAACCAGATCAAGCCCAGACCAGTGACTCTGAACGCATCCTCATTGCTGATTTTCTGAAACGCCTGAAACCAATTTTCAGTTTAATTACATCTGTACTATTCACACCCAGCAGCTAACCTTGAGGTATTATGTTCTCCCTTGTGATTATATTTTTCCATGTTACTGTGTGTTCAACCCCTTCTCCGACTTCTTGACCCTGTGTTTTGATTAAAATTTGGGTTCTGTTCTGCCCTGGTTTATTCATCACCTGTACTTCCTGGCCAGTATATCTGTACAAAGAACGGAAATCAACAACCTTACCTACCCACTGAAACCCACCCTCCACCAGCAGTAGAGAAATACACCCCTGTATTGGCTGGCTTTCCTATGCTTTAGTCCACATTCCCCCCACGGGTCTGCATTTAGCCTGGCTAGGTCACTTCTCCAGTTTTCATCTTGCGCTTTATGTCCTGGTCTCAGCTGAGCCCTACAGAGCTTTTCTGACACAGGCTTCCATTACCTGTGAGCCGCTGAGCATTTGGGAAAGATTTGTTTACTAAAGCCAAACATGCTGCAAATACAATTTCAGATTTAAATTGAGAACAGAAGATGTTCTTTTTCTTTTCCTGTAATAAGTGAATATTATTGCCAGGGGGTTTGTTTGCTTGTGTATATTTCAAATAAGCTATTGATTAGGCCGTCTTTTTTTAAACACATGCATATAAATAAATGAATGCATGTAAATATTGAACCAGGCTTCCTCATGTTTGCACATTTCAGTTTTTCAGCATGCTGAAAATATTACATGCTGCCATTCAGCATTCATTGGATGGGCAGGATCAGATGGAGGACAGGAATCAAAATCAAGAATAGTGGGCACTAAGGTCTTCAGGTATGGGGCCTTTATATTATGGAATGGTCTGCCAACTCATGGTCGGGATGCTGAATTGATCTGTCTTTAAATCTTGCGTGGAGACCAGTTACTTAAGCTCAGCTTACCCACTCCAAAACAATAGTGCTGCTGCTGCACGTGACATTTTGGTTTACTATGCTTGTCATTAAAGTGTCTGCATGTTCTACCCACCCATGCTCTCTCCCTTCCTTCCCACATGTCCGGATGGTGCCCGAAGTGGGTACCATCTGAGCAGGAGTCCTGGGTCAGTCCTATAGAAGCATGACATAGTGGATGCAGCTTACGAATGGTGACATCATGAGTGCAGCCTTCAATTTGCCATCTTACACAGACCAGCTTAGAGAACTGATGGACTTTGACTATGAACATAGTTTACAATTTGCTTTTATTAAAGCAGACTCATTTCACTGGTATTCCATAATGAGTAGGGCAGCCAGTTGACTTTGGATCCACCGAGTTGTTTTTTCCCCTTAGGAGTTTTTGGTTTCCCTCCTCTATTGTCTTCTGGCATTCTTACTTTCCCTTTTCCCTGTTTTAAGCACCAGTTTGTATAAACAATGTAGTAATGGATTGCATTGAGGTGACTGTGTTGTGAAAGGCACTATAGAAAATAAGATGAATTGAAAATCATGACGGTCACTAATGATGTATGAAGCACTTGGGTGTCTCCAGTACAAAAGTGGATAGGATAATGTATTGGTGGTCAGAGAGCAAAGCCTTTCCTCTGCGTCTAGCCAGCAATCAGATGGCAACAATTTATGGTTACCTTGATGTGCTTGAACCTTCTTACAACAGGGAATGCTGAGATTCTGTCCTGTATTTAGCTCTATGGAGAAAGCCACAATTTAAGGGAGCACTCCATGAGCTGAACCTGATCCTCTCATTTGAGTCTGCTTCAGACAGGGAGTAACCCCCGTCTGTACTTGGGAGATTTCAGCTGTGCTTGTAGTTTCCTTAATAGCTTCCATCCAAAGCAAAGTAAATCGCCCATCAGATTTTTCCACCCTGTTTTGAGTTTCCATCTTTTTGTTTTTCATGACATTATGTTCCTTTGCATTGGCTGGGAGCTGGAAGCACTATACTCGAATAACTTGCCAGGTTTCAATTCCAATCCAATGATCAAAGAAGAGCCAATCAGAGCAATGGAACTCATTTAGGGCAGCCCGTCCTGCCAGAATGTGTAATAAAAGGGTGTGGCTAGCATATAGCATTTCTTTGCATTCTATGAATACTATGTGCGAGTGGATGGGTCTGATTTGGGTTCACTGAGTATCTTACATGTCTTCTGTCTGGTTTATCACCAAACTACTTGTAGGAGATTCTACACTTCATTCAGCTTATCTCTGAACGTCTTCTCACTAGAAATCCTGAATTCACAGAAATCACCACACACTTATCATTTTTAGAACAGCTAACTGTTTAACTGCCCCCTCCCAGCACAACCTATACCTGCCCTCCTCCTTCCCAGCACACACTGTCCCTGCCCCCCTCCAAGCACACCCAATCCCTGTCCCTCCTCCCAGCATACCCCATCCCTGTCCCAGCACTCACAGCTCTGCCGTGCCTTGGCTCTGCTTGAGGTCTTACTCGACTCGCACCACACAGTCAGTCCATCATCCAGCAGGCGTAAGTGCCGGCTCTTCTGCCAGCGTGGCGATCGCACCTTGACCATTCTGGAGCCTTGTGTCATCAGCCAAATATCCTCATCATCCTGAAGCCCTAGGAGGGAGAAAATAGTGCTGTAAGCCTCACATGAAACTTCAAAACCATAAGATTATTCTGCAGAATCACTTGGAATATGAAAATTAATAGGGGTGTAATGATACAACTCAGCCCACGAGATGGGACATGATATTGAGTTCACGAGAACAAGATGAGAGATATTTAACAATATTTTAAGGAAAACTTCAAAGAGGAAATATAGTACTAGAAAGCAGCCTTTTATTTGATTAGTTTGAAAGACAAAAAATGCTAAATAATGCAGATGTATGGTGAAATGTTTTAAATATTCATCATATGCAGTAAAGAACAGAACAAATATCTAGCACCATAAAATATTTCACCACAAACTCAAATCACAGGCTTCTCTCCTATTTGACTTCTCAATTGAACATAAAATAGAATATAAATAAAACAATATAAATAACATTTGCATAGTAGTAGCAATAATTGCTGTGTATGGCATTATTTTCCTACAATGCTTACAGATGGTTTGTGTTTTGTCTGTCACCCTTTCGCCGTTTATATTTTCAGCTGGGTACCCAAAATGCTGCCACACAAAACATTTAAAAGTGTCTGGGGCATCTACTATGGTAATTCCGTCAAACGCTGACATACTTACAGCAGCTGGTTTGCAGCGCCTTCGCGAGACTGTGTTTTACACTGGCGAGAAATTTCATGTTATAATATAGCGAGATCTCGTGACATGAGATCTCATTACACCCCTAGAAATCGATGCTGTCTAATGGAGACACATTAATCCCCTATTTGAGGAGGAAAGGGAGAGTAACATGTCTAGTTATGAAGAACCTAGAGAATGTCACTGTCATTTTACTTTCCTGGAAAAAACACAAACCTGATATTGGGTTAAACCTACTGCTCTCTCTGCAGCTGAGAGCATATTAATAATTTTATATTTGTATTACATTGTGGTTGTGTTTAAAATATTGAGTCAAAATTCCCTTTGGGGTGTGTGTGTGTGTGCAGGTAAGTGGCATCCAACTATCTGAAAATAATAATCCCAAATATAAAAACAATACAGTCACTTTTACTCCGTAAATGTGCTTTACTGTAGATCCCTGGATACAACAAAGGCTACAGTATATATGATTGCTTACTACTGCTATCTGCATGGGCCAGTTTTCATTGGTTTTCACATCAACATATGTGAAAAAAAACACTTTATAAAGCTACAGAAGGTGTTTCACATCCTTATATGCTACACACTTTATTATATTTGTCAAGTCAGTTGCTCTAGTATTGACTGGGGATGCAAATCCTGCCTCTGCATTGTCAATGTGTGCAGTTTGCATGTTCCCCTTATGTTAAGAAAGCAGACATCAAAAGGACCACTCCAAGAAAAAAATGCGTTCAGAAAGGAAATGTTTGCTTGAGTGCCACTAAGGAAAACAAGCACATTCGTACTAGACCTAAGTTCACCACACCTCTCTAACTGAAACCACATCAACTGAAACTTAGGAAAAGCAACAGTCAATGTGAGTTAAAAAAAACTGAGAAGGAGCTTAAATATGGAACTGTGTTATACCACCAAATATTGCACATTAATCTTTGTGTTTCTCCAACCATCTTCATGCTAGATATTGCAGCGTAGGTACTATGCAATCCATTTACAGTTCTTGGTACCCACTTATTGCTGTTTAAATAATTAAGTAAAATTCTCACCTTCAAGTAACATAGAAGTATAAATAATATCTAAATATAACATTCAAAATATTCATGATATAGTGCTGAGTTCGGCAATGGGGATTATGCACCCAGCACATTAGCTGATTAAGTGATCAAAGCAGCTGTGTGAGTTGAGGGTCGAATAAATCAGGCTGTATTAAAATGGACATAAAATATACTGCATGTCTTCATGTCTGAATCACTCTGTGTGATACAGCTCTATGTCTCTGACAAGGTGGCACTCACATTTAAGCCAACATCCCACCCTTTATGCAACCATAACTTCTTGAAAATCCACCCAGTACAAGCAGTACTACAAAAATAGTTATAATTAGCATAAGTACATATAATTTGGCATATTATATATAAAGTCAAATTTAGCAAGTGTGCTTTTTTTGAAGCCAGCATTTATAGGCCACTAGATGGTTCTGTTGCAGGTGGAGGAACAGCTAAAACATTTGTACAAAAAAGCTAAATATTCGTGACATAAACTTAGGCTCTCCATGCACTAACTTTTTACAGCAAATTTTAGATGTCTGTAATGTTGCTGATTTTAACGATTCACTTAAACATTAAGGGGAAATAAGATGATTTTAAGGGTCACATGAAGCAATAAAAGCAAACCCAGCAACAGTGATCCTTTATCATACACCAGTATTCAATCATTTGATCAGCCAGGGCTAAAACTCTAACTACAGACATGGGAGACCTTTAAACTCCACATAAGGACAGCTTCTTGCAATGGCTTTGCTGAGTAGATTTATGCATACATACGGCAATGTTTTGGCATTTACCTCATGGTTTACCAACATGAGCTTTAATACTGAATTCCAGTCATGTTCCTACAGCCTTTCAGACTGGGCCAGTATTTTTAATCATGACAATAATTATAGTGGTATCTTTTTCCATCAGCATTTTACTTTGAAATTACTCTTTCGAAAGCTAAATCATAGTTGCTGAGACCAAGCTACTACAGTGGTGATGATACTTAGGGAAAACGCACCTACAAAAATGAAACTCCTAGAATTTGTAGCAGCTGATTTATTTCATGTTGGCATGTATCATGTATCACCAGGATAAGCAGTGGGAAAACCTTAGTGCTCAGATCCATTTGTCTTCCATTTTGTCTAACCTAATTTAATTGTCCTTAAGGTAAATGATTCGTTCTTTTAAGGGAGATATTGATTTCTTTCACAGTTTAGCTTAGTGTAGCAGATCTTTTTATACACATTTTTAACCACTTGAGAGATTTAGACATGATTATGCTTATGCAGTATAAAATATGAGAGTAATTAGAGGTAATTCACCAAAAATCATTTCAAAGGTACAGGTACATGTACTGTATTACATATAATAATGTGTATTGTCACTGCCAGTTTATACATTGTTTCATAAAACCCTTGGAGAAAACTCACTTTAGAAGAATTTCCCTCAGTTAGCAGTAACTTCAGATTTAAATAAAGGATTGTTCCAGTCTCATTTGTAATAATATCTGAAAATGACAAAATTATGTCACTCACTTTGATAATCCATAGTGAAACAGGTGCCACTTGTAGTAAATTCCTTATTCTGATTAACACAGTTATAATAATATTTTGCAAAATATGCAGCAAACTCATCACAATCAACAATCGTCTCAGACTGCTGGAATTTTTACTCAGATTCATATCACCCATGAATGCTAGATCTTCACATGCACGCATGCAGTTAGTTAATGTTACCATTTCATGTGGTAACATGTGACCCAGTTTCATGTCTGTAGCAAAATAATCCATCTGCAGTCTAGATTCTTAAACCTAGTGCATAACCAAACCTATCAGTTTCATAAATAAGTCAAATACAGCAATTAAATAAACTAGAAGTGGTGCTGTCAGAAACAACAGCATTGTATTCTCCAAAGTAACTAAACCACAACTTAGCATTTGCAACACTGATTTGCAATAGAGCTTTCTCCTGACGACACAGATCTCAAGGATTCAACTAATGTTGCACATGTCACTGGTCGTTTGTTGTGGCAATAAACTTTTGTCTTTAATCTGACTGATTTTATTCGGGTGCGGGTCGGGTGTTGGTATTTATTGCGGATCGGGTGCAGAATTTTATCTTATTTCTGTCGGATAACGGTTCGGATATGGGTTTAAGTATGACGGGTACGGGCGGGTGCGGTTTGTCAAAATCTGACCCGTGCAGGACTGTGCTGCCCGATGCAGCAATAATCATACAAACATTTTTTTCATATAAATAATAAATAATTTATTATTTGACGCAACTTCATTACGTCATTTTTGTGGGCAAGGAGTAGAAATTTCTGCGGTGGGCGGTATAATCAAAATCTCTCCCGTTGCTTTATACTGTTCATACCGCACAGAACTACTGCTACACACATCGAGCACTGTTTCATTCACTGGAGTTGCCCAGCATTTTTTACCCCGATAACCAGGACAGACAACAATTGTGGATTTTACATCGTTGTCTAGTTCCTTTGAAAACATGATCATATGGAGGCAACTCGCAGTTACAATGCAACCAATAATACCTGCCCAAATAATGGGATCAATTACCTGCGTATTAACAGACACCCAAAGTCTAACTTCCATCCATCCATTTTCTGTACTTACTTGTGCTATGCAGGGTTACAGGGATCTGGAGTTTATCAAGGAAGCTATGGGCGCAGAGCAGGGAACAACCCAGGACGGGGCACAGCAAACAATGGGCCTCATTCACCAACCGTTCTTACGAACAAATTTATTCTTAAACCTCACGTACGCACAGTTTTATGAAGATTCTGACCTATTTATAATCCGCATGATCGCCGTTACTACCATGAAAATAATTTTTACACTTTAAAA
>JABFEA020000099.1:682635-702961 GCA_019775915.2 Cyphomyrus plagiostoma | reverse complement strand
TCTCCTTCTCCCGGCCTAAAGATGTTCAAGGACAGTCAATATCCGTGGTAGCAGAGGATGGTTTCAGTGTTATGACTCTGTTAGTTGTCTGCGTATTCCACTATGTGTTAGTTATATTCTTCTAAGTGCATGTGTTAGTAATATCCTTTATAAGCTCTGTTCCCACAGAAGCAATTTCCTATTTTCTTCCTCCATTGCCTCTATCTCTGCAATTTCTTTTTCCTCACATGCTTCTCACAGGGTCATCAGGTTATAGTCATGGTCTGCTAGCTTTTGAGCCTTAGCCGTTTTGCTGGCGTTAGCCATGTTGTTCATCTTATAAAAGAGCAAAAAGCAACGAGCAAAGGTGGTCAGCCGCGAAAAATCAAAATTCCGTGGGGTTCAGGAGTTGTTCGTGCAGTTCTTTCCTGCAGTTATTGTTGTTTATTTTTCTAAGGTTAAATATTCAGGACAGTTTAAACCTAAATTACAGAGTCTGCAAAAAAAAATGCTGACACTCACTCTGCCATCTTAACTCCTTCCGGATCGCGTAGTGACAGAGGGTAGCTGAAACGGGTGATTGTCGGAGGTGATGTCACTCAACTCGGAATTTCCGAGTTCCGAGAGAAAAACGAACGCACTAGGATGTATCATAGAAGAAATCACACTGCGTCTCAGTGGATCTGTGATATCACTTCCTGCGTGTCAGTGGACGTGAGTCTCAGTGGATCTGCAGCCAGACTCTATTGTCTATCTCAGTGCACAGCCCGCAGCTTTGGCGCACTATTCAAATTGCACCACTGAGCTTCATTTTGGACAGCCGCTCCTCTTGAGCATTTGACGGCAAGTAACATACACTGCACAAACTGGAACAACAGCATTTCCATGGTAAGAACTTCAGTGACTTTTAATGAAAACTGAAAACGTGAATTCAGTACAAATTTATCTATCGCTATACGTTGTGTATTGACAGATAAATGCACGAACTGCACTAAAATGTAATGTTCACATTTTGTAAATGTATGAAAGTATTCACATTATTCTGATACCTCACGCAGCAGAGAAGACGTGGCGGCTCTGACTTCATCCCCTTTGCATGTTCACAATTGTATTCAGGTGCGTATCTCACTTATACCATCACAGGATGTTATAATTTTTAAAAAAATCAACTTAATATTGTTTTTATTGTATAAGATTGTACTGAACAAACTGGAGAACTTAAGTATGCTCAGTATGGAGAACTGAAGCACTGACTGCTATATATTTGTTTAGCTATTTTAATGTCATGTTGAATGTTCATACTGATAGACGCATATTTGCCCTCTGAAGGTGGCGTACGTGATGCCTCTGACTGTATCCCCTTTGCATGTTTACAACTGTTTACGGACCAAATGCAGACTCCTGTGTCCTTAATCTTCATATATATTTATGATGACTGGTCATCTCCATGTGCTGTTAAGCTTGGACTGTGGAAATTACACCAGTACAAAGGGGCGTCCATCACAACAGTTCAGTCAGTATTGAACCAATTCTTTTCTTTTTTATTATTATTTTTTGGCTACAGACGATGCACAATGACCTGTAAAAACAGGGCTGTAGGTTTCATCATGTCAGAGTTCCACTGTGTACAAAGCCAACTATTTTTTTTTAAAAAAAGATATTTTAAAAAAATTATTCTGGCCTCATCGATGTGCATATAGTCACACTCTGGAGCCCTATCCGGTTGCTTAACCATTTAAATTCTATGGATGCCTTATCCATTTTTGCTTTTTTTTAAACAAATAATGATTGGTGGAATCTATGTTTTTGTCCACTTGTGGTTAGATATATTTTAGAACCTGGTAAGCACCAGATGATTTTTTATCATGTCCAGATATGTATTATGTGAGACCAGAGGTGGAGATTTCAGGTCCAGAGAGTACAAATCCAGACCAAGATTTTGTTTCAACCACCCAGTTGAATATAAAAAGTCTCAGTCACAGAGAACCTCTGGGTGAGACCCATCTCTTCACCTCAAAATAGAAACACTTTCTACTGTTGTTTTTTTCTTTTTTTTTAAACCTTTAAGTCCTAGTTAACCATTTCTTTTGAATGTTAAATTCTAATGTTCTTGTTTTCTCTCTCCCACCCCACCCCTCCTTGATGCATCAAGGATCCAGTGGACCACTGGCAATTTAGAAGAGGATGACTCTATGGGGTATAATGTACGGTCACCTTTCACGATTTTACTGTATGTTTGGTCAGGAGATCTCGCAACATTATTAAAAAAAAAAAATTGTGCAAGCTACACCTCTGCAACATTGTCCTGGATTTGTATTGCATTTTGGTGGTCCAACTGACAGGGAAGTAAGAAGCAAACTTTAAACTTTTAAACTTTGAATAATGTTGCAGGAGGCATTTGCAATGGAACCCTCCCGGTTTAGTATTGTATTGTAGGCCTAATTCTACAAAACTGAATATTTGCATTGTATTTAGTGCCATGGGCATAGTTGTATCGCACTGTTATAATTCTTTATCGTTTCATCAGTTTTGTTTTTCTAAAATGAGTGTTAGTCTTAAGCTTATGTTAAATGAAAACACCAGCTTTTTGATTTGCTCATTTGCAGTCAACCCCAGAATTACATAAGCATATGCTTCTCTTCTCTCTTTTTGTAATGCCCAGTCTGACAACATTTGCCTAGCATAATTCACTAGAAATGGATGCCATCCTCTTTAGGAGTTGCAGGCTATAGCTAGACATCTACTCCCAGTGAATTACGCTAAACTAGATTAACAGTGTCAGACTGAGCATTGCAAGCACAGCAAAGAGAAGGGTATGCACCCTCTTATCTAACACTGAGGTTGACTGCAAATTGGCTATTTTTAAAAAAACATGGCATTTTCCTTTAAAACTTCGCTTAATTTAAGTTTTTTCACTTAATTTGAATTACGATATTTTTCTTTAATGTTATGGTTTTTGTTTGGCAGCCATTGCTGCCAGTCATCTGATATTTTTTACAGATATTTTTGCTTTATTGAAGGTGCTTAATAATATATTTGTAAAAAACCTGTAAAATAAATGTATTTCTCTGCTGAACTTCTGGTGTGGTCATTTTATTGAAGGTGATTTGTTGCAAGAATTTAGGAGATATCTGTAAAATAGCAATATATAACTGTTGAACTTTTGGCACTGCCCTTTTAAGGTATTTCATCACAATAATATTAAGAAAAACTGTAAAATAACTGTTTTTATGTAAAAGAATGACATTTTTTGTAAATTTAATGTTTTTGCACTTAATTTAAAATAAAACTTTTTACTGTAATTTTACAGTTTCTGTTTGGCAGCCGCTGCTGCCAGTCATTTTTTTTACAGTGTATATTTCTGCTCCCTGCATGGAGTACCTTACATTTATCTATAATAAATTTCATCTGCCAGGTATCATCCCAGTCATTAATTGAATCTAGATCCTGTTGTAGCCTCTTTGCTGATAGATCAGTATCTGCTACACCACCCACCTTGGTGTCATCTGCAGATTTAACTAGTTGACTGTATGTATTGGTGTCAATATCATTAATGTAAATTAGGAACAATAGTGGTCCTAAGATTGAACCCTGCGGTACCCCACTAAGAACACAGGCCCACTGTGACATTGTGCCTCTAATAACTACTCGCTGCTTCCTGTTAGTTAGCCAGTTTTCAATCCAAGCTGCTACAGTTCCTAAAATCACTGTAGCTTTGAGTTTAAGCAAGAGCCATTTGTGGGAGACAACTTCAAAGGCCTTCTGGAAATCTAAGTAGATCATATCATGTGTGTTTGTGATCAATTTCTCTTGTAGCTTCCTCAAAGAACTCAAGTAAATTTGTTAAACAGGATCTACCTCTCCTAAATCCATGTTGGCTATCCCTCAGAATGTTATTTGCATCCAGGTAATCTACCATTTTGCAATTTATTTATTTTGAGCTTAGCTATGCTTAGTACCAGCCTCAGTTATACATATATATTAGTCATAGACGATGCTGTATTCATACCAGAGCGTGTAAGCGGAGCGGACAGAACTTGGTCAGAGCGGGGAGTGGTTTTTTAATTAAGGCTGGAGCGGTCGCTCTGTCTCGCTCCAATACTGCTCACACTACGACTCTGAGGCATGCTCAAATCTATCCAGAAGTACAATTATCAAGACTGTTACACAAATTGGTTGAGATGGAATTCGCAAAGTATTTCACAAAGGAAACTGATAGATCATACAAGTGTACTATTCTTATTGTATGTATAGATGACAATAATGTAGAGCAAGAACAACAATGTGGTGAAACTGCAGTGAGTAAAGATTCACTTTGGAATAACTTTTCTCAGAAACATGAGAGTGTGCTACGCAAACAGGCGGAAGCCTGAGAAAAACATGATGGCCAATTAAGAGATGAATACAAAGTACAGTGATGAGTTTTGAAAGGAGTATGAGTTATGAACCGGATGGCAGAGTGATAGAGAACATCAAGCTTTTGAAGTAGGCCTTTAGATGCTGATCTATAAATAACATCACCATAATCAAACATGGGGAGAATGGTCATTTGTACCAGTGTTTTTCGTGCAGATGACGTAAACGTAGAGCACATTCTATAAAGAAACCCGAGTTTTGATTTGATTTTAGACTTCTTTATTAAGTTATCTGTGTGTTTTGAGAAAAACAGTGTTGTCTAGCCAAATTTCCAGATCTTTATATTCAGTAATCTGATCCAAAGGTGTCCCATCAAGGGATCAGGTAATTGGAGAGTTTGATGGAACCTTTTTTCCCAAACCACATAACTTTAGTTTTTGAGATGTTTAGCTGGAGATGCAATTTGGAAAGAGTCTGTTGTAATCTACTAAAACTACATTATAGTTGTTGAATGACTATAGCAGGGGAAGGACCTGTAGAGTAAAGGATTGTATCATCAGCATAAAGATGAATAGATGAATCTGTAACCAAGTTTGCTACAGTATTAATATAAATGGAAAAAAGTTTAGGACCAAGTATTGATCCCTGTGGGACGCCACTGGACACTGGGAGAGACTAGGAAAGAAATTGTTCAGACTTCACAGATTGCACTCTATCACTAAGATAATTTGAAAACCAAGACAAGCATTTATCAGAAATGTCAATATCATAAAGCCTATCATTGAGACATTTATGATTCATAGAGTCAAAGGCCTTTACCAAATCAATGAAAATGGCAGCACAATACAATTTAGAGTCCAAAGAAGAGTAAATATCATTTAGGACTTTATTTTAATATTGGTAATCAAAATAATTAGTTTTGTCATTCAAAGTAAGTCTAATAGGATTTTTTAATTTCACGTAATGCTGTCAGTGAAATTTTATTTTATAGAGAGAGACACAGCAGCATCAACAGAAAAAATGAGGAATCTAATACGGGGATGCTTAGCCTGTATGCCATTAAGCCAATTGATTCCTTTATTTTAAGCCTATTTTTGCGTGGAATGGCATTGCCAAACCAGTCCGTTGTTGCCTATATGTTGTTTAAAAATAAATATTTTCTGTTCTGACAATGTTGTCGTTGCTCGTATTTCTTTATGATATAAGGCTTTGGTTTAAGGTGACATTTGTTAGGCATGCAGATTATTTGTCCCTCTTTTAAATTGGAGAGAGCATGGAGCAATTTGACTGGAGTGGAGGAAATTTTAGCGGAGCAAGGAGCCGTGTTCAGTGGCGTGGCTAAGTGTGAATTAGATCGGTGGAGCGGGCGGAGCCAACAGTCTCGTGAGAGAGGAGTGGAATTTCTCACCGCTCCCACTCTGCACATGCTCTGATTCATACTAAATGGTGGTAAGTTACTCATGTTCTTTACTGTGAACACCCATGTAAAATAATCATTACATTAATTTATTATATCATTTTCATTTTCAATTATAAGGCCCTTACTATCCTGCAAATTAGTGATTTCAGCTTTTATGTGATATCAGGATTATGAGTAATAAAAATTATGTGGTAGCTATTAGTGATTTTAATTTACCTGGGATATGTGGGACACAGTCTCTGGCTCTTCTGTAAATGAACTTGAGATGGTGGAATTAGTACAGGATTGTTTTTTTACTCAGTTTGTTAACACCCCTACCAGAGGAGAAGCCCTTCTTGATCTTGTTTTCTCGAAAACATAAATTGAAAATAAATTGAATTGAACTGGATATTTTCTGCAATAATACTACAGTAATTACAAATTCAGTAGTACTAAAATAGTGTATTTTAATTTACAGCTGGAAAAACAATACTGCAATTACAAATATGGGAAAGTTATAGTATATTATATAATATTAAGTTATGGTTAATGTGATAACCGGCATCCCCCAAGCAGACAGGAAGCGGGAATTATGAGTCGGGCATACAATGATCCAAATACGGGGTTTTATTGGGGATAAAAGGGACTAGACAGGACAGCACGGTACATATATGTCACTTAAATACACAGGACTAAACAGGCAAAACAAGAAATAGCTGGTTACCATTAGGGTTTCACAAGAGGTAAATGGGGCATAGCACACAGGAGGATCGGACGAGCCGGGCGAGACAGTTGCTTGCCATCAGTTATTTACTATGAATTTTACAGTAACTTTCTTAGAGTGAGTGCTAACCAATGCACCACTTAAATTAAAACACTTTTTTTTTGATTGAACACAGTATAAAATTGTAGTAAGTTCAGTACATCAGGTATAACCAGGCAGCAAACTTTATTATTCCGAACCTCGCACAGATACCTGGAGAGGGAACTCTCTCGCTAGAGGCGGAAAAAGAATATCGCTTCTATCTTAATCGCACTGCTGGCACGAGATTTGGCATTAACTTTACATACCAAAAAATACCACCACCACCTAGTGGAGAACCTGACCTTTACCATTACAACATCCCTCCCCCCTTAAGCAGGTTCCTATGCACCATCAGAAGAAAACAACAACATGGCAACAGTCCTTTTTTTAACCATCCCTGCTCAATCCAGCTGGTAATCCACCAGATAATTTGGTCTCCTCCCTGGAGTGGCCTGAGTCTGAGTTGTCACAGCCGCTGCTGTGGTTGGAACAGGCTCTGGGGTGAGTATGGGTTCTATTTTGTCACTGCTGAACACCACATCCTCAACCTCCCACCCCCTGTGATCTATTGGCGCCGCTTGACTTGGCTCAGCAGGAACTGCAGACTGTCCTTCCCTGGGGCTTTTTGATTTGGGATTGTGAGCAAGAATCTGATCCACATGTCTTCTCACGACCCTTCCGTCACCAAACATCACTTTGTAAGACAACAGACCTGTCACCACCGCAATGATTGCAAGAACCCACTTCGGTCCAAAACAAAAGTTCTGCACTAACACTGGGTGCCCTACTTTAAACCAACATCCCTTGGCCTTTTCATTATGGTCAATTCTCTGGTTTTCTTGCTTGTTTTTTTACTTTCTCTTCGAAGTCTGGGTGAATGGAATCCAACATACAGCGTAACATGCAGCTAAGCAGTAACTCTGCTGGGGACAGGCCTGTAGTAGCATGAGGAGTCACTCTGTAACTGAACAGCACCCTGCTACCTTTGTCTTCAGCATTCCTTCTGGGCATTTCTTCATCATCCTTTTAAATGTCTGTACCGCCCTCTCCGCTAATCCATTGTTGGAAGCATGGTAGGGTGATAAACCGAAAGAACCTGAAAGAACTCCTGGAACTCAGCGCTGAAGTACCATTATCGGAAACCACCAATTCGGGCAGTCCCGGATTACTGAAACTGGTACATAAGCATTCTGTCATGGTCATGGAGGTCACAGAGTTTACTGGGTAAACATCCATCCATTTTGAATGTGCATCTATGAGCACAAAGAACATCTTTCACATAAACGCTCTGTGTAATCTATGTGAATACAGCTCCATGGCTTATCGGGGCAGTCCCAAGGATGCAGTGGTGCTGATGTAGGGTTGTTTTTGTACTCCTGACAGGTGTGACAATTCTGAACCAACTCCTCCAACTCCTTGTCCATCTTGGGACACCACACATAACTATGCACTAAAGCCTTCATCCTGGACACTCCTGGATGACACCGATGAAGTAGCTGTAAAACCTTTTCTTGGCACCACGACCCTGGAGCCCCACAACACACACCTATTTTGAACATTTAGTTCATGTTTTCTCGCCTCATATGGAGCTATTTCCAATCCAGGCTTCCCTGAGGACCACCCTTTGTGAACCATCTCTCGCACCTGTGAGAGAATTGGATCTGCGTCTGTCCATTTCCTCACTTGTTCTGCCGACACCAGCGTGATGTCTGTGTAACATGAGAACTCTCTCCTCAGACTGGCTAACTTCTGGTTGTTCTGGTAAAGGTAAGCAACTGAGGGCGTCAGCGTTGCTGTGGTTTTTCCCTTCCTTGTACACAATTCTGAATCCATAAGCCCTTAAAATGACCGCCCATATCTGTATTCTGGTAGAAACCATTAGGGGTATGGCTTGCATCTCACTAAATAGCAACAACAAGGGTTTGTGATCTGTTACTATTGTGAACTTGCGTCCATAAAGGTACTGGTGGAAACGTTTTATGCCGAACGTCACTGCTAAACCTTCCTTATCCAGTTGAGAGTAGTTCTTCTCCGCTGTATTTAGCATATGTGACGCGAATCCAATTGGTCTCTCGGTTCGATTGGGCATTTGATATGATAACGCGGCACCAATACCATATGGCGATGCATCACATGACAAGACAATGTCCTTTTCCGAGTCATAATGTACTGCATCAGTGGACTGCATCATTGTCTTGGACTTTTGAATGCCACTTTGTTTCTTTTTGTAGCAGCTTGTGGACTGGAGCCAGGACTGCAGACAGCTTAGGAAGGAACTTGTTATAATAATTTAACAGCCACAGATATGCCTTTAACTCCGTCACATTTGAGGGTGCAGGTACCTCTTTAATTGTTTGCACCTTCTCTATGACTGGGTGCAGTCCTGTTGCATCCACTTTGTGCCCCAAAAACATTACTTCCTTCCGCATAAAATAACACTTGATCCTTTTGCCTAAGAGCCACATCCTGCAACCACTTCAGTAAATTGGGCAAGGTTTGCAAATGCACTGTGTCATCCTTTCCTGTCAGCAGGATGTAATTCAAAAATACAGCCACTTTTGGGATGTCCTTCAGCAGTCCCTCCATCATCCACTGAAAGATTGTTGGACCGGATGACATTCCAAACGGTAAGACCTTGTAAGTGAATAAACCTTTATGAGTATTGATGATTATGTACTGTTTTGCTTCTTCATCCACTGGGATGAACCTTTGTCCCCCTTACAGGCTGGCGAAGAGATCTTCAATTTTAGGAATTGATTTCTGTTCCAATTTGGAAACTTGGTTTACTGTTAATTTGTAATTGTCTGACTTCAGCACTGGGACCACTGGCACTGCCCACTCAGCATGCTTCACTGATTCAATGATGACCTGGGCCTGTAGACACCGTAGTTCTGCCTCTACTCTACCTCTCATGACATATGGCACTGGCCTGGCTTTGTAGAATTTGGGGGTTGCGTCCTTATCCACATAAATCTTAGCTGGGGGGCCTTTAAATTTACCTAGCTCCTCCTTGAAAACTTCCCTAGAATTTCCCTTTACCTCCTCTAAGCTCTCCTGCCTGACCTGGAAAATCTGGGCTTGTGGTGCCCACTGTAAGCCTAGCCTTCTCATCCAGTACCTACCTTACCCCTCGGCCTCACGCCATCCCCAGTACCCACAGACACTTTGGACTTGCACACTTTCTGAATATGGCCAATTTTACCGCACTCATGACACGTTTCTTTTATAAACCTACAGTCCCCGGCCCTATGCCGTTCACTGCCGCACCTATAACATGCCTTCTGTGGATATTGCTGCTCCCTGGGGGTTTATTTTAAGGACACATTGTGCACCGCTTGTGATGTCCTCGTGTTCTGGAAAGATGATTCAGAGGACTGTAGATCTCTGGCGTCTCAATCACCTGGGCCAACCTCAGCGCCTTATCGAAAGTCAAATCCGGCTCTGCTAACAGCCACCACTGTGTCCGGTCATCACAAAGAGATGACTACATTCAGCAAACATTCAAAAGAGTGCAGTAAACATGGTGTGGTTTCCATGGAATCTGTAGTAGAGTACCAAAATTATTAAAATCAACAGCGCAATGTCTAAAAGCTGGTTGGTGCCGAGTTGTCCAGAACATGCATTTGTTCATATTGTCACAGTAGAGAAAAGTATGATAACACCTCATGTCATGATGAATATAATGGCACTGTGTAAAATGCCTGCTCAACATGCAGCAGAGGCAGCATCTCTGGGGAGTCGATAGTTGTTGTTAATACGTTTAAGTTCTGCAATGGTATAATATGTAAAATCAAGGAGCAAACCGGAAAAGTGCAATTAGCAGGGGATGCAGGCTGCAAACATTGTTTAGTTCAGTTTTGTTCAGTACTCTCAGTGCTGGGCTGCCCCCAAGGCCAGAGCCAACCACCAGAGAAGCTGACAATACGCAAAACACCTTGCACAGGCTGTTCTAAACTAATAACTAAGACTGGAGCAGCAACATAAAGAAAGCTTCACTCGCCAAGTTGAGGTGATCTCACAGTAAATGGAAAAGTACCAGAACCAGGATCTGATTGGACAAACAGTCATAATACATTAACAATTCTAACAATCAAGATCATCAAGAATGATAGGATAAATAAAGAAAAGATGCTTTTAGATGTGGGGAGAAGTCGCAATCAAAACATGGATGCCAGCAATACTCTCACTTGGAAATGATGCAGTACCAAAATACCAATGAAGGTAGGATGGGTTCAGCATATTGGATAGAAGTGTTCAGCTCAAGCTGGTGTAAAAAGGAATCAACCCTGCTGTATCTATTGTTTTGGACTGAGCATCATCTATAATGCTGGTGGGAGGTTGGAACAATTTATTAAGTTCAGCTTCAGAGGTTGATGGGAAAACCAGGGAGAGAGTCTAACTAGGGGAAGTCTAATGAGGCAGCAACACAGGTGAGTGACAAGGATAATGATATGAAGAACGCTAAATCATAAACGAGGTAGAAACACAACCAAAAGGGTAGTTAAAACAGGGAGACCTTAATGAGGGATGAATCAAGGTAAACATGCAGCGCCACTTTGAACTCTGAAGTGAATAGGTGTGATAATAGACATCTGTTGTAAATATTATTTTAGATATTAAATTTAAACTTATTTTGCAGGATTGCATTATTCTGAAAGTTCTAAGGTGTATACGTACTAAAGCAGACATCCCACTTATGGCATATTGATTTTTCATACATACGCAGACAGACAGACAAACACACAGACACACACACACACACGTTGGCGAACCAATCTAAATGGGGAGCTTCCATTTAATTCTATGGGGGAAAACCCCAATCCCACTCACTCCCATTAATCCCAGCCCAGCGTTAATCATACATTACCAAACAAAATACAAAACTTTAGGTATTTTGTCTATTTTGAATGCATTCATACATTTTTATAAAACTGAGGTTATCCAAATGGGGACCTGACTGTCTTCTCCTGCCTGGAAAGGAGGCACAAATCTGTGAGAAAGCTATTTGTGGATTACAGCTCAGCATTTAACACCATCATCCCCTCCAAGCTCAACAGGAAGCTCCGAGCTCTTGGCCTGGACAGCTCTGTGCAATTGGATCCCGGTCAGATTGGGCAATACCACATTCTCTACAATGATCCTCAACATGGGAACCCCCCAGGGATGTGTACTGAGACTTCTTCTGTACTCCCTGTACACCCATGACTGTGTGGCCACAAACAGCTACAACATCATCGACAAGTTATCAGATGGCTTGAGGGTCTCATCTCCAACGTCGCTAAGACTGATAGTGGACTTACGGAAGCAGGGAGGAATTACACATCCTCATCTCCATCAATGGGTTTACAGTGGAGAGGGTCAGCAGCTTTAAGTTCTTCAGTGTGCACATCACAGAGGATTTCACATGGACAGTGCAAATCGCTGAGGAAGTGAAATCTACTACTCTTTGGTTCACTAACTACACTGTATTACAGATACAGTGTCTTTCTGCCCCATGGTATATTGTATGCATGCTGTACTGAATTGTGTATTATACTGTTGCATTTGTGCATATGTAGAGTTTTGTAGTTGTTTATGTACAGTACACTGTTGTACCGACATTTTTTTGTACAGTTTGCATTTATTTAATGTACTGCACTGCAAATATGAACCCAAGTCTTTCATTCACTGGTTCTAATGATTGGCAATAAAGGTGATTTGATTTGATTTGATGTATGCATGTATGTTAAAATAACACATTTCCATAGCAACGCTGTCTGTGATGTTTTGAAGAAAAAAATTACATGGGATACACAAAAACTACATAGATGTCATCTTGGTTTGAGTTTTATTACAATTGAAATGCTTTTCTAAGGAAGGTGAACAGAGAGAAATCAGATGTGAAGATCAATACTAATGGTGGAACCACAAGAAGGAAAATCAGAGAGAGAAAGAAAGAAGAAAGAAGTCCAAAAAATCAGGCACTTCCACAAGACAGAGTGGTTGTCAGATAAAGCAATATATGGGAATTCCCAAAAGACAAGGCAGGAAGGACTCTTTTTATGGTTGTGTATAGTCATTAATCCCCATCCAAAGATCACACAGGAGACATCACCAGCTCTGGAACAGAGTACTCAGTTTCCTGTCTGCTATGTAAGGGGTTTGTACTGCATAGGTTTTAACCTGAGGTAACAACAGAAGTCTGAGGTTTAACTCAAAAGGTGACAGCGGACTACTCTGGTATAATCACTAGCAATAATTCTGCAACAGTGTACAAAATTAAATTAACTTTACAGTGTCACAGAAGTCAGAATATTAAACACCTTCAGGAATTCTTGGGTTAAGGATAACAGCTTTGCAGTGTTTGGGAATATTTTGTAATCTAAACATAAGAATGTCGACAAAAAGACACTCCCTGAAGAAGTTCATCTTAGAAAATTACACTGGATATGACTAAGAAACTAATGGTGCTTTTCCACTGGCATGCAGGAGCCGACCCATATCTGAGCCATACCAGAAAGAGAGCCTAGTCCTCACACAGTCTCAGCTAGTTTTGGATTTCCACTGCAGACGGGTTGGCTCGGTAAAGGCGGGCTTTAGAGAGCAACACTGAAATAAACATTTTCTGTTTACACAGCGTACATAATTTACTATGTGCAATAATAATAATAATAATTATTATTATTATTATCAATATTACCGTGTGGTAATTTCCACTAGCATGTCTGTGAGAATCATTGTGTTATGCAAGTATCTAGCGGGATTAGCACTCACTTGCATAAATTTGCATTAAAAATGTTGAAATTATGAAGTTGGAAATTTTTAATTTCTGTGTTTTAGGAATGTACTGTTACATCGCAACTTGCTATACTACTAATTAAACATACATAAAATATATGCGCAGAACCTCAATATCCCTGTGCATTTCGACCAATCAGTCGAGTCAATGCAACCAGCTCTGTTTGGTCATGTATTTGGCTCCGCTAGTAAGTAGGGCCATGTCAGCATGGGTATGGTTTGCATAATTAACAATGGAAAACTGTTATTAATGGGAGCATGTTTCTGAGCTCAATTGATTTTTCTGGTAGGGGTTATTTTTTTTAAGTACAGGCCATGATTGGTGAGTGTTTAATGATTTTCTTAGTACTATAACACTAAGAGACTCTTCAAATTATAACAAAAGTACTCCATATTTTAATACAAAACATACACATATTATATATAAACATATAGGGCCATTTTCAAGTAAAATAGATAGGAGATGATCGTGCATCAGGATGCACGACTGTAAACAAAAAAAAACCACTGAAAACATTATATTAAATATAAATTTAACTTTCTAACCATTTTAATATCATAAAACATTACTATATAATATATACAAAGTGATTAACTTAATATTTTGTACAAATCTTACAAAAACTACTGGACACACATGCATACGAAAAGGACAGACGGAGGTGCTTGGGCAGACAAGGTGGGGAGGGGCCTGCTGGTGGCAGCATTGCTGCAGAGTCATACACTTGGCCAGTGCCATCCACTCACCATGGGATGTGGAGAACAGAACAGAAATAAATAAAGAACAGGGCCTCGCAAGGGCAGAGTGCCTCCTAATAAGAATATGGGGAGAGACGCCCTGAAGGCATGATGCGCTGAAAGACTGTCAGCTAATACTGTTTACACCAGGGATGCTCTGCTTCACCGTACCTGTGCCGGCCTGGCTCTGTGCCACATGTGTGGAAGACCTCTCTTCAGCACAGTGACAGGCCTAGGGCATCATGTGACCCATGCCAACCTGAAATCTATGGGGTGGTGCAGCTTGCACACTCTTCTCTTCTTCTTTCTTTTTCATTGCTTCTGGAAGCTTCTTCAAACCCAGGAGACACCCTGTGAGATGCATGCTTCACGCATCCTGTTGGGCTAAGCTGACATGCCTCTTCCTCTCTTTCCAATGGAGTGGTCTATTGCCTGGTATTAGACCATCTGTCCAGTACCTCTGCACGGCTGCACAAATCCTTGGCAGACTTTACGAAAGGGGCTCTTCGTAATGAACTGCAATCATCCGCTACAGGTTCTGATGGAACCGAGAGCGGGAGCCCGGCTGGGGCGTGGCAGGTTCCCGGCCCCGAAAGACAGACTCCCTGTGCAATGGTGGTTCTGGGGTGCAATGTAGCCCCACGGGGTAACTGTCAGGTCGGACGTTGTCAGCGACCGGCATGTCCTTATTTGGGCTTGTCACACTGACTGCTGCATCCATGGGGAATATTGTACTGTCCCCCACATGCACTACAATAGTGTGGCGACGCCAGGAAGACTTTTTGCGTCGCGTCTCTGGCGAGACAGGCTTCCGCAGTCCCACACCCCGCAGGTCGCCAATAGATCTCAAGAGGCGTGCCTGCACCTGTTCAGCCAGAGAGCCCTGCGCACCAGAGGCGCAGGGAGTGAAGGAAGCCACCTCAATGAATGAGGAGGACGTCAGGGGCAGGCTCACATTTGGGCTCTCCTCATTGGTCATGGGATCCCTGCCCTGCTCACTTGGGGCCCCTTTTGATGAGGTTCTTTGGTCCTCTGTGCCCTGCTCAAGCTCCACATCCAGTGATTTAGGCTTCTCACCCTTGAGCTTCTTGCGTGCCAGCGTGTCACACTGGATCAGTTTGTGGGAACTGAAAGAGGTTCGGCTGCACGGCCTGTGGGTGGTGGATGAAGAGGAGAAAGATAAGGAGGAGGGAGTGGTGGAGCGTCGGCTGCCTTCACTCTGACTACCCATGGCCAGGAGGCTGGGAGGGGAGGTGCCTGACTGAGGGGGCTTGTGGTGGCTGTAGAGGAAGCTGTGTGGGACCTGCTGGGTGGGCTTTTCTGGCCTTTCCTGTGTGAGGGATTGTGAGGCAAAGCCGCTCTCATTGTCTGTCTCACTGACCAGCTCGCTGTGCTCGTCGTCTGCTTCATCCCCACGATCCTCGGAGGTCAGGCTGTGTCTCAGTGTGGAGAGTGTGGAGTACCCTGACACAATGGAGTGTGCGTCTTCCAGCTCTCGCCACGTCCCCACCCCAGCACCACTCTTCTCCTGAAGCACTACAGCGGTGCTGATGTCATCTTCCCTATAAAGCCTTCTCATGGACTCCTTTCCAGCATCAACATTCTCCTCCCTTTCCTCCTCCTCATCTTCATCATTCTCATCTTCATCATCATGATCATCATCCTCTTCTACTGCTCTGGGTGCTGCAGCTCCACCCCTTAGTGGCTCCCCTTCCTCATTCCCTCCCTTCATCTGTTCTCGTTTTGGGACATGCCCCCCATGATTGCTGGCTTTGACTGGCTCATGTTCTGAATCCTCGTCTGTACTGCTACCCAGGACGTGGGTGACCGGGCGCTTCCTCCGTTTCTGGGTGACAGCAGACAGCAGCGACAGAGTGAAGTCCTTGGCCGTCAGGTCCTGCCTTGAGCCCCATGAGCCCTAAGGATTGATATGAAATTCATCATTTCTGATTAACTAGGCTTCACAAACATTCACCTGATGGCAATAAAGTTAAAAGCAAAGGTTACCTTGGATTTAGCCGAGTCACTGTTGGTTGAATCTGCTTTAGTGAGAAGATAAAAAACAATAGGAGAGTAGGGTTTATTAGTAAACCTGTGTTACTGGGGTACATATAAACCATAAGGGGTCAGATCGTATACAGAAATGAAAGAATAGAATGATACTTTATTAATCCCTGTCAGGATATTAGATTTTCGCCTCTCTCATCCTGCTGTCCATGATTACAGATGAGAGCATGCTTGGGGATTACAGTGAAAGGGAGCCACCTGCATCATCCAGTGACCTGGGGGCTCAGGGCTTTGCTCAAGGCAGAGTCCTGCACGGGTCCACTTTTGGAGAGCTGCACCCGCCCGCACCCGCACAGTACAACACCAAACCCACCCGTGCACCCTCCTGGGCCTGTTCACATTCAGCCTGTTACCCGCCCGTACCCGTGATGAATTACACACAATTACTTTTTCTATGCAGCTCTCAACGAGACAAGCGCTAGGCCTACATGAGTTTTGAATTGAAATAAAAAAGTCCGTTTAAAACAAAATCAAAATTAAAACTCCCGTTTCAGCTACCACATCTCGGAACAAACATGGCTGCCTCCTTGAACATGCTGCTGTGTGTTGATGCTTTATATTTTAGCAGATTTGGAGTGAGATTATTTTTTCCAAGAAACAAACAAATAAGAAACACGAACTAGTCAAACCACATTAAAAGCTTTATAAAATATTTTAGCACATTCATAGCAATATTCTTTTTTTCAAGAGGCAAACAAACTACAAACAAACCAAATGCACTAACAAGTCTGGTTAAAATATGATATTGCATGATCGGATACTGTTTACTGTCATGATATGGTATTCTCTAAACTGAACAAGTGCAGTTACATGTATAACTATTAATACATTTAACAAAAACATTTTTAAAGATTTACAAAGTTGAATTACTGTTGAGTGTGTAAGCCGCCATGTTGTAATTACATCACAGGGTCAACTTGGACAAGAAAATCTTGTCCAACATCAACGTCATAAAACTGGCGTATTTCCAACGGGAAGTGACGTTTTCCGTGATGTTTTATGATGTTTTCATCCAAGTTCCAACTTGGAAAGAAATAATCTAAAGCACCATAAGGTACCCCTGACATACTGAACACACTGTGGTGATGACAATTTGTACATGACAGTGTAATACATAGATATTTTCGCTTATATGTTATTTTTTTCAGGCTACAATACTGTTTTGATTGACCTGCTACCCACACGTGTGTAATGAATTACCCGTCCGCAAAATTACAGAACATTAAAACCTGCCCGTTCCAGCAACAATCTGCGGGTACCCGACCCGGTGCAGGACTCTGGCTCAAGGGCACATGGAGATGTGATTATTCTGCCGAAGTCTGGTTTGAATGGCAACCTTCCATCTTAGGTACAGAGGCTTAGTCTGCTGAGTCACACAGTACCCCATGTTAATATGGAACTTTATACTCCACACAGATGGAGGACATTAAATCTCATTTTTAATTCAATTTTATTTATATATTTTATTTTTTATTCTGACAATTATAACTAAGACTGGTCACCATTTACCCAAATCAGGTTTCCACCAGTTTGAATGTGATCCTTGTGTGCTCTCTTCAATCAACTACAGCTTAATCTGCATCGTGTGTGTGTGTGTGGGCATCTTGGGATAAGGGGAAGAGGAGGAAAAGGTCACAGAGGCTTTGACATGAATGATGCAAAACATATTGATGTCTGACAGAAAAGGTTCATGGTTATAACGAGGCTGCAGAAACAGTGGCTCCAAATATACCTGCGCACACACACAAACAAAGGCCAAGTCTGAGGTCAAGATTAAAAATGGCCAGCTTGGTGGGGGGGATAATACTACAGGCAGGAAATTATGTATCGAACACAGGGACAGTGTCGAGCTCAGTCTCAGACAATCACAAAGGTTAGCACTGATACCACATAGACCCATACCTATATATTATACACTGCTCAAAAAAATTAAAGGAATGCTTTGAAAACACATCAGATCTCAATGGGGAAAAAATCAGGCTGTATATGTATCCTGATATGGACAGGGTAATGTGTTAGGAATGAAAGGATGCTACATTGTTTCATGGAAATGAAAATGATCCACCTACAGAGGGCTGAATTCAAAGATACCCCGAAAATCAAAGTGAAAAAATGATGCAGTAGGCTGGTCCATTTTGCTGAAATTTCATCGCAGCAACTCAAAATCGTACTCAGTAGTTTGTATGGCCCCCACGTGCTTGTAGGCATGCCTGATAATGTCGGGGCATGCTCCTAATGAGACGATGGATGGTGTCCTGGGGGATCTCCTCCCAGATCTGAACCAGGGCATCACTGAGCTCCTAGACAGACTGAGGTGCAACCTGGTGGCATTGGATGGACTGAAACATAATGTCCCAGAGGTGTTCCATTGGATTTAGGTCAAGCGAGTATGGGGGCCAGTCAACGGTATCCATTCCTTCATTCGTCAGGAACTGCCTGCATACTCTCGCCACATGAGGCCGGGCATTGTTGGGCACCAGGAGTAACCCAGGACCCACTGCACCAGTATAGGGTCTGACAATGGGTCCAAGGATTTCATCCTGATACCTAATAGCAGTCAAGGTGTCGTTGTCTAGCCTGTAGAGGTCTGCGTGTCCCTCCATGGATACTGTATGCCACCCAAGACCATTAGTGATGCGCAGGTCGTCTGATAACCCACGGACCCCGCGGGTAACCCGCGGGTTGGGTTGGGGCGGGTAAAGAAATTGTCACTTTATTTGCGGGGCGGGTCATTAAAAACAAAATTAAATTAAAAAACCAATGTATGTTACGTGCAATTCCCTATAGCCTATATTAAATTTTTGGGAATATCTATTTTCATATTTTATTAAGTTCTTTGATAAGGTTACGTCACGTGACAAGTCACGAAAGCGCGAAGCAGCTACCGCTGCCAGTCACAACAAAAACAAAGAAATAAAAGTGAAGATGGAAGACGAGGTGCAGGAGAAATTGAGGTGGGAATTTACATTGTTAAAAGAAAATAAGGTCAGGCTGCTAAATCTAATGTTTGGGACCGGTTCTCAGAAATAGTTGCAGCAGGAGACAACAGCAGTATCGGCTACGTGAAGTGCAATTCATGCGAAAAAATATACACGAGAGCCACAAAACAGGCACTTTCAGCATGTTAAGACATATTTGTGGGGGGTCTAGCCGGGTGCTGGAGTCAAGGCGAAATAGATTAAACCCCGGTACAGTGGATGCCACTCTATTTTCGAATGTAAAAACGCTAAATGAACATTTCCATGTGATAAATGAAAAAAAATGTCGGTGGTTATTCAGCGTAGGCTGTAAACTGTAGGCCTGCCCTATACAAATAAAAAATTGTTTAGCCTAGATTACAAATGCTGCTTTGTAAATGTTTAAAATGTGTATCATTATCTTGTTGTTAATATGACCTGATTTATCGTTCATATT
Source organism: Cyphomyrus plagiostoma (assembly GCA_019775915.2). NCBI lineage: Eukaryota > Metazoa > Chordata > Actinopteri > Osteoglossiformes > Mormyridae > Cyphomyrus > Cyphomyrus plagiostoma. Next base: position 683,426 of record JABFEA020000099.1, on the reverse strand, counting down.
CATAATCGTATGTTGCTGCCAGTTTACAGGGCGATGTTTCCAAGCACTTTCAGGCTGAAATAAAGGTTGTTTTCATTTGAATTACAATGCCTAGTATATGTCTATTTAATGGTTGCGGGTGCAGGGCGGGGCGGGTTGTAAAAATAGATAAAGTGGTGCGGGGCGGGCTGGGGCGGGCCAAATAATTTCATAAAAGCGGGACCCGTGGGTTGGAAAAATACCCGACCCACGCATCACTAAAGACCATCACTGACCCACCACCAAAACGGTCTTGCTGAAGAATATCACAGGCAGCATAATGTTCTCTGTGGCTTCTCCAGACCCTTTCACTTCTGTCACATGTGCTCAGGGTGAACCTGCTCTCATCTGTGAAAAGCACAAGGCGCCAGTGGTGGACCTGCCAATTCTGGTATTCTATGGCAAATGTCAATTGAGCTCCACGATCCTGGGCAATGAGCATAGGGCCCACTAGAGTACGTCGGGCCCTCAGGCCACCCTCATGATGTTTCTGATTGTTTACTCAGAGACATTCACACCAGTGGCCTGTTGGAGGTCATTTTGTAGGGCTCTGGCAGTGCTCTTCCTGTTCTTCCTTGCACATAGAAGCAGATACTGGTCCTACTTATGAGTTAAGGACCCTCTATGGCCCTGTTCATCTCTCCTGGAATGTCCTCCATAGCCTTGAGACTGGGCTGGGAGACACAGTAAACCTTCTGGCACATATTGATGCACCATCCTGGAGGAGTTGGACTACCTGTGCAACCTCTGTAGGGTCCAGGTATCACCTCATG
>JABFEA020000099.1:670611-682535 GCA_019775915.2 Cyphomyrus plagiostoma | reverse complement strand
CAAAACTAGTGGAAAAAATTGTCAGAAAACATGAGGAGAGAAAGATGTCAGTGGCCTCCACCTGTTAAACCATTCCTATTTTGGGGGTTGTCTCATTGTTTCCCCTCTAATGCAGCTGTTGTTAATTTCATTAACACCAAAGCAGTTGGAACTGATTAGCAACCACCTCTACTACTTAACTGACCAGATCAGTATCCCAGAAATTTAACTGACTTGATGCAATACTCTGACTTAAAAGGGTTCCTTAAATTTCTTTGAGCAGTATATATACAATGGTACCTCGGTTCTCGAACTCACTAGAACTCAAATTTCTTGAAAGTCGAACAAACCATTTTGACCTAGAACTTGATTTGAATATCAGAAGTCGAACTCTGAACACTGACCTAGTATAAATTGTACACGCCAGGAAATGAGTCATACTGCAATGCAATAATTACTTGAATGCCTTCTTCACAGACTGGATGATTAACCAAATAAAGCAGCGCAACATTACAGTAACTAACAATAAATAAACCACGAACTTACGTATACTATTAGAGAATTTATGTGATTTATTTAAACTTTATTTTACCCGGTAAATTAACTGAAAACCAGTTCTCACTGCTTTACATGATATTCGGGAGAAATAGCAGATTATGCATCACAACTGCCTGGGATACAAATGTCATGCGTGTAACTAAACTCTTCAGCCAATAAAGGCAAAGGTGTGTTGTCACGGAGGTTCCAGTTTGTGCAGCCTGGTGAAAGGTCGCAATGCACCTAACCGTAATGCATTGCATCAGGATCAGAATGCGTTGCTTTAAGCCAGTGCTGTAAGCAATTTGAACGCACCCAACGACTGGACTGGACAAACATACTGAAATGCAGACTTAATACACAGGACTAATGACAAAAATCAGAAACAGCTGATCACATGGGGATCCCACACGAGGTTAATGAGGGGGCGTGGCACACGGAAGGATTGGACGATCAGGGCAGGACAGGGGTGATGTTGGGATAAGATCTTCATCATTTTGGAAGCCATTAAGAAAAAATGCTCTTGTTTTATCCTGTTCATTTTGTGCTTACATTTAGGTGTAATTTTGGGGGGCCAGGAACCAATTAATTATTTCTTATGGGAAAAATTCGATCAGAACTTGAACATTTTGGGATTGGATCCAGAGTCCGGAACGGATTAATTTCAAGAACCGAGGTACAAGACTTTTGGCATTTTTACTTTTCTGATTGCATTCACAGATTTTTATAAAACTGAAGTTATCCAAATGAGGACCTCAAAAGATGTTCCCAAAAGTAGGGAAATTTCAGCTTTTACTACACTTTCTGGATAATTTGGTCCTCAGATGTGATCTATGCAAACCCACACACACTCACACACAGTCTCAGGGCCTGTTTATACACAACGCTCACAGCATGTATGCGTATGCATCAGGGCCACAATGCATTTCCAGCATTGATTCCATGCATCGTCTGTGCACCTACACAAAGAATTAGCGCTGTGTGTACATGCGATGCAGTACCACCAAAAATCTTGGGGGCAGTGTGGTCACCTTTTGTCATGGTACTTTGTGTTTTTATCCTCCTGAGATCCCACCCATTCATATATGTCCATTTTATTTTTGCATCTATCTGATGTTAGGAAACATATTTAACCATGTTTTACACTAAAGAGGGCATGTTTTGAAATTAAAAATAAGAATAAATTTAAATTGTAAGATGCTTTAGAATAGAATATTTCTTTTATGTCCATCAAATTTATATCAGATGGAAATTCGTCTTTGACAGTGACGTAATTAAATACACAATACAAACAACATTATGCACAATAAAGATATGTTATTGCAGCTAAATATAAGTAAAATATGTTATAAAGTTTATTTCCTCGAAAGACGAATAACCTAAAATTGAAAGACACTTTTTTCCTTGAGTCTCTGGAGGATATATGGTACACCTGGTATTAAAATAGCATAATTTTTTTTAAGGAATGGGTGGCCAGAAGATATCTAGAATTGAATATTTTCAGAAGCAAGAGGAAATATTCTGAGCACTACTGTGTGCCCCTGTGTACATCGAGTACAAAATTTAAAGGCAGTTACTTGCCTACTTTGATAAGCAACGTTATTTTTCAATACAGATTTTAGAAATCTTGGTATTTAGAAATATTGGTGATAAAATTTGCGGAGAGTCTGGTTTACGTTTCACTAGAACATTTATGTTGTATAGGAAACAAAACTTAGGAAATTGTACAAATTTCATCACCGCTCCCTTTCAAGATTAACTAGTATATGTTTAACATTAGTTTTAAATTAGTTTTGCACAAGTCCTGCATGCATTCTCAGTCAATCTTAATAATTTTCATCCTTGCTGTTTAAATCACTCATTAATAGACATATTTGTGAGAAATTGATTTTTGAGCTCATTTTTGTTTTATTGTAATATTTATCACAAAAAAACGGATTTTTTCCAATACTGTGTAACCCCAATACTAAGTGTGAAATACTAAATACTACGAGATATTTAACTACATATAATGCAACATTCAACATGAGGTAGTAAAGTGATATGTGGCAGAGTGAATTATCAATACAATATGGACCAGTGGGTAGAATATAGAGGATGCTGCAACAGTATTATAAAATTAGCTACTCGCTTGACAACATTGTACAATATTTCACGTCACAACCTCATACGTACAAGTGAGACCAGAAACAAAGGAGCCGGCCAATATGTTTTTCTCACACTGCCCCTTGTGGACTTGACTTTAAATCCTCCAAATTGATGGAAATTACACATGCAAGTATAAGCAGCAGCACCACTTGCGTAGTGACAACACACATGCATAGAGTATAAACCAGCCCTCACACGCTCACTAAGCCAATGGACATCTGATCCTACCGCAGTGATTGCTCCAAAGGCTCAGCTAGGAGAAAACCCAGAAACATCCAGAGAGAGAAAATAGGAAATGAGTATACAAAACAAGAGGAAAACACACAGAGTAATAGAGAAGTAACAAAGCGCATAGGCAGCAAGATCAAAAGGATAATGCCATCAGTTTCAAGGCTACTATATAATTTAGATCATTTATAAAATACAAGCACGTGGAAAAATGAGCCTGATGTCTTAGTTTGATGCAGGTTGTCTCTGCTGTAAAAGCCGAGAGGGCTTTACCTGAGGCCTCCTGCCCTGTCCTGCCAATGTTGGACAGCAAGTGGTCAATGTTGGGGATGGGTTGCAGGTCCTCCTTGTCTACTGGTGTCTGAAAAATCAGAGGCAGACAAATTGGTATTCATTTATAACTATGTCACCCGCTGTTGTCAAATGTACCTGGGGTGCTAATTTACTGCTAACTCCATATCCTCCAGGCTTTCACAGACTGGCATTTCCCACATTTGCTAAAATTAAGCCAAGGCGAGTTGGTACAAATAAGGAATCAGTAATTGCCAACAATATATTTACAGAAAGTTCAAGGCTTCATTTTGCACATTTAGGTTTGATTGAATTAATTAATCTTTCTAAAATACTATCAGATACATCACAGTATGCTGTGTGCCATTAATTTAAGGATCTCCATTACTTGCTGCACACTGGGATGCTGACATACCTGATCATCCACGGCAAGTTCCTCTGTAAAAAACCAGGCATACTGGGAAGAAGAAAGACATGAAGTACATATGAGCAGAAAGCAGCGGCTATCAGTTGGTGAGTCTGGTTTCTAGGAAACGGTACATCACCCTCTATGTGTGAGATGGTGTACTCACATGCTGGATAAGGGTCTCCACTATCTTGTAGCGATCTGGCATGTGGGTCACCATTTCTGTCATGTTGTCCTCCGACGTGCGCACCAAGGTGGGACCAAACACCAGCGCCAAGTTACGAGGTTCCATCTGGATGGACAGTTTTTCCCCACATTTGGTGCTGTATTTCTCATTCATTACTCATTAATTTCCATTATGGGCCTTACACAGATGTGAAACACATTATATAATTACTAATGTTGTCCTCTTTTATAACATTGTTATTACTTTTGGGCTTCAGCAAATTTTGAGAGAGACTTTAGTCACAGAGAACAGGTATATTTAGATATTTGGGTATTTTTATTAATTTAACATTAAACTCATACTTCTGGAAGGAAAAATCACATGTATTTCATAACTGTCATGACAGTTATGAAATACATCAATGAAAAAATGACTAAAAGCTCAATGAAACTGTAGAACTTTTCTAATACCAACCAAGAAGTTGACTGGTTTCCAGGTCAAATAGATCTCCCATTTTCCTTTTTGACTATGAATCTGTTCACACGGTGATGGCTTATACACTGTACCATCAGTGGCAATAAAAAATGTTACTGAAAGATAACTGTAAATTTTGTGTATAGACTTGGTTTATGTTACACTCAAGAAATATTCCAAAAGGTTGAATGGGACATGTCACAGAAAGACAACAGATGGAAGGAGGGAAAGAGGAAGGGGATCTGCAGATCTGCAGTAGTAGAGGATGATGATAATGATGATGATGATGATGATGATGATGATGATATATAACGTATGCTATATACTGTACATGCTTTACCAAATGATTATTTACTACCAAAGATTAACACTTTCATTTGTTCTTTGGTTCAAAAATTGATTTTAAACACTGCAGTACATCATACATAAAAGTGAATCAGAGCCAGTGGAGGACCACTACACTGAGGTTCATGCTTCTCTGCATGCAGACTGTGTGGTCATGCATTTGCAACTGTAACAGACACAGAACCATTCATACTTTTGCCATCAAGTTTGCAAAAAATGTGCACATTTGCACAGGTACAGAATGCATGACAGTAACAGTGGTGAAAATAGTGCTTAATTTTTAAACTTAAGTAAAAGTACAGTTACCACACTGAAATGATACTCAAGTAAAAGTCATCCAGTAAAATAATATTCAAGTAAAAGTAAAAATATATATATATTTCTTAGGCGTAAAACCAGACTGCTCCGGTCACTGATAGGCAAGCAGTTAAGGATGACCCTAGCAAGGCCCTTACCTGGCACTGAAAGCATTCTCCCCCTAGTTGCTGCAATCCAGGCCATCACCCTTCCCTTTACAGACAGGGACTACAAGTCCCATTTTCCAGTCAGTTGGGATGACACCTGACTCCCATATGGAAGCAAAGCACAGATCTCTGTGGTCTTCCCTACCCCTAGCTGATTCACCACCCATGAGATTGGGTGGTAACAGCTGATGGGAGGATCGGCTTTGATAACTGTGGACCCAGAGATGTCCAACATCCTAGCTGGAGCGTCAGCTTTAAATAACTGCTCAAAGTAGCCGGCCCAGCAGGTCACTACTGCAGTATCATCTGTAAGGACTGTTCCATCACCCTCCCTTCCTTCTAAGCAGGTCGTGGGTCAATAGACTACAGAAGGTGTATCACCTGCTGACAGATTCATTTAACAAACACCTCCTTATCTGCCCTCAGAGCTCTCATAGCTGTCCTCCTCAGTTCCCGGTACAGATTGGAGTTGCTACCAAGGTGTGCGCTGCACGTCTTCATAATATCCATGCATCTTGATAATATCCAGGGTGCCCTGCAAGATGAAACATCTCCTTCTGGGGACGCTGGCAACACCAACACAACCCTCAGCAACCTTCAGGGTTTTAATACAGAATGTCTCCCACATCACATGCACCAAGTCTGCAAGTTCCTCACACAAACTGAGTGCAAACTCACCAGAAACAGCTTGATCATGAAGTCTGGCCAAGTGCAGCCTCCTAGTAGGTGGTAGCCTACTGGATCTAAGCTGAATGTTCAGAGTAGCAACAAAAAGTCTGTGGTCAGAATTCACAAACTGGGCACTTCTGTAAACCCTGCAGTTCTACAGAAGCCTCCAGCATCAGCCCACAAGGATGTGATCGATCGATCTTCGCCATACCACCAGTATTGGAGTACCAAGTCCAACGATGCAGCTCAGGACATTGGAACTAGGACCCGCAGCACCTGACCTTTCACAAAGCCTAGGAGCATGGAGCAACTCTTACCTCGGTCTCCAGACCCATGGGGACCAACACAATCCTCATAGCCAGCCTTGTCAGTGCCAGTGGTCGCACTGAAGTCACCCATGACCAGAGGAGTCACACCTCGTGGGCACCCTTCAACCACTCAGGTAAGTTGTAGTAAAATGTCTTCCTTAATGAGACATCACTCACCATGATTGCAGCATACACTGTGACAACAGACAAGACACCCAAGGAGTGCCTTAGCCTGAGTCTTATAATATAATTTTTGAAAGGAGTCACATCAGACACCATCAGAGGGAACCGTTCCACTACAGCAACAGCTACTCTCTGAGTATCGCAGCCATCAGACTGACCAGACCAAAAGTAGGTATACCCATGTACAGAGATGTGGCCACTCCCCAGTCTGCATACCTCAGAGAGTGCTGCCACCGAAATTCAGAGTTTACAAAGCTACCACGACAACACAGGAAGATGGTCATCTTGCCAGAGAGACAAGACGTTCCATGTGCCTACCAAGATGGGCTACCCCAACTAGGACCCAAGTGCTGCCATGCAGCAGGTGAAATCTCAGCACCACACCAGCCCCAATCCCCAACAGGCCTGACCCTATTAGCTCTCTGATGGTTTCAACTTGAGGCCCCTGAAGGCTTTCCCCCATCCCCTTCATCGTGCATGCAGCCGTACTGTGGGCAACTGCAGCAGAGCTACTCCCACAGAGAGCAGAAGGGTATCGTGCCTGTTTATATCGAGCAGTTGTGAGTTACTTTACAGTGGCTAGAGTTCCAATCCTGCCACCAACCCCCAATTTTTTTCCCTGCAAGTTGGAAGACCCCTTGCAGGGCCAGATGCAGTTTAACATCAAACCCAGGACAAAATTATCTACTCATTACTAAAGTATTTTAAATTTCATTATGGAAACCTTTACTTGGCTGGACAAACTGCCTTGCACAGAGTGCCCATTTTTCATATAATTAAAGATATTTCACCAAGACACATAGTGTATTTGTAAGGTTTAACCATTAAGGGTCAGAAGCTATGTTGTTAGTTTTTTTGTAAGTCTGATTTTGGCTTTAAATAAAACCATATAAACGTTTACCATGCAACAAGAGGCCCTCTAAAACATCTTGCATTGGGGTTCATTATAATAAGCTTATATCACTGCCCTGAGACTCTGTAGTACAAACCTTATTCTTTTCTGCATTTTCTGCAACAGTTTTCAGATGTCCAGCTAAGTACTTCAGGGTGTGGTAGTAATGATCTGGCAGGTCATGAACCTAAAAATAGCCATGAAACATGATGAGAGACAATCATAAGAAAGAACAACAAGTATCATGATTGACCACTCCCAAATAAGTCCTTTTCAACACACCAGTTTCTTCATAGTCTTTAGCCTGTTGCTAGCATTCTCCATCCGGTTGGCATCAATGAAGTCGCTGTACTTATCTGCAGAGTGAAAAGTCACAATATTAGCCACACTAATGTGGCTTGGAATTTGAAATGTCAGATTTACAGCCATATACAGAAGGTTTCAAACCTGCATAGTGACATAGAAAACAACATAATATCACTTAAGAGACACTAAAGAGAAACTTAAGAGAAATTAAATCTCACTGCATACTGTAGAATCACCCAATGTAAGTATGTCAGTATGATTCAAAATATGCTCATATTAAACCTGCTGCACAGTGTGAAGGACACTGATTCCCACTGCAATTCAGGCTTTTTTTCTCTCCCTGCCTACTGGGATCCAGTACTGGAACTCACCGTCAGTAAACAGAGGTTCTGGCAACTTCCGGAAGAAGGATTTCAGCAGACTGCTGATCACATTTAAATCCTGCCATTTCTAGGGATACAAATTTAAGAGGCACAGTTATCACGTAATACTAAGATAAATAACACTGCACATTTTCAGACATGCATGCAATTGAAGTAAACACAGTTCTCTGGAATCGCATGCTTGCAGCACCAAGATCTTGGGTCCTCACCCACTACGCATGTCTGTTTTGTTATGTAGTAACATAACATGTTACAGTGTAGCACAATAAGGATGAGTGGCATATTATATTTTCATTCCACAAATTCGTGCCAGGAAGCATTGGCAAGTTTCACCCCATTTTCTGAATGAAAGTAAAGTATCCAATTCAGTTTTCATTATTGTGCTGCACTGTAACTTACAATACTATATTAAAATGCACATTTTATGTGGACTTCACCACAGAAATATGAACAGTTCCGTTATGTTACATGGACAGATGTGTGAATGCACAGTCCATGTACTGAGAAGCATGTCCTGGCTTTAAAGCGATATCTCAAGAGTTTAATGCTCTACTCACCTCTTCAGCAAGGTTGATGTCAGCCCCCTTGTTGAGCTGGTCCTGCAAACTGGACACCATGGCGTTGTTCCCAGGGACTCTATAGATCCCTGTGTACTCCAGGCCCATCTCCTCTACCAGCCCACAGCAAGTCTCTACTATGAGAGGGACAAACTAGGACAATGGGAAGGAGCCACATGAGTGTGCATGAACAAGGACTGACCCTGAGACCCCTTGGGGGTGAACTGAAGCAGTTGAAGCCACATGAAGGCACAGTGAGGAAGCAAATAGACATGAATAAGCAGAGGCCCAAGGAGTAATGCAAAGCTGAAAGGAGCTGCCCGCTCACCTTGTTGATGGCCCCAGGCTGGCAGTCCTCTAGCCGCACCCCAAACACTTTGGGTCCTGCCTTCTTGACCTTCTTCATGAGGTTGATTCCCCATGGAGCTTTGGGAAGGTTGCTTTCCTCTGCAGTCAGAAGAGACCCAATAGGGAGAAAAGGCCACGTTAAACAGACCATGCGCCATTTTGGCAGCAGTGCATCCTGACGAAGTTGGCTGCAAATGGCTGATTCCCACACAGTCACTGTACTGTTTTTACATTTGCTCACCTTTGCCGTCAGTCTTATGGGAATGAGGTGGTGCTCCAGGATTATCTGCCTTGGGCAGAAGGAAGGAAGGCTTCGTGCGGGGCATCTTTGGGGACAAGTCTGGTTTACTGCCCATGGGACTGAAGGAGAAACAGATGCACTCATCACTATTCAAAAGCACATGGGGACTCACCCTCAGGCTCATTGCAACAAAAGGCTAACAGACATCAAACAACAAATATATCATGATCTACATGCAGCAATTAATGAAGGTCAAAGTGAAAATTTCCTGCTGGTTCAGTCGTTCACAATTCAGAAGATATAAAATGTTTTGATTCACCTGTTTGTAACATTAAATGGATGTACACACACTAGCAAAACGAACGATTGCTATCAGGGATGTTTTCTGGATTATCTTAAATTAATGCATAGAGCAAAACAAAAGGGACAGCTTGCAGAGTTAAGATGCTATATTTATACCTAATCAATATGGCTGCAAACTAATAAGTGTCCTTTATAAATTTGTATCTGAAGACTTTCAGATGCTGAGTGATTTATAATTAAGTAATAACATACGAGAAGGAGTGTGGTTGTACTCCAAAATATCAAGGTTGTGATTTGGTCGTAGGCACGAGGGTGCAGGCCGAGTGTGAAAGATAATCACAGCCGTGGTATATTGGAGAACAACCACATGACTTTGGGTATGCTATTGCTTTTATACAACAGTTCATAGAGTAGCATTTATAAGATAAATTAATAAGCCACAACAGATAATACTTTGCTTCACTATTTATTTAAAGATTTATGGGCCTCTGCAAAAAAATTTGCTTCCACCAACCGACAACAGCAACAGAAATACTTGCTCTCAACTACTTTGAACAATATAAATATTTGCAAAATATATTAATATTTTAGGAGGCGGCATGGTGGTGCAGTGGTTAGCACTGTTGCCTCACACTTCCGGGACCCGGGTTCCGGTCTCTGCCTGGGTTTCGTGTGTGTGGAGTTTGCATGTTCCCCCTGTGTCGTCGTGGGGTTTCCTCCGGGGTACTCCGGTTTTCCCCCCCCACAGTCCAAAAACATGCTGAGGCTGATTGGAGCTGCTAAATTGCCCGTAGGTGTGCATGTATGAGTGATTGGTGTGAGTGTGTACCCTGTGATAGGCTGGCCCCCCGTCCAGGGTTGTTCCCTGACTCTAGCCTGTTGCTTCTGGGATAGGCTCCGGACCCCCCGTGACCCAGTAGGATACGTGGTTTGGAAAATGGATGGATGGATTAATATTTTACTGCTTAACTGGGGCACATTTACCAAAAGCTTCCGTTAGCAACTTTAGATAGCTGAAACCATTTAGTTGCATGCTGCATACACAAATGTGTAAGTCACTAATGTAATGAGTAACCATGCCTTTGGGAAACATACCCCTGCTCTGCTTTTACTTTTTAATTTTGTTGTCTCAACTTCGCATCTTCCGTTTTTAAACAACTTGCATCATTGTTGTAAGTCGCATCATTTATGTGAATTATACAAGGGTTTTTAGTGCAAAAGTTAATATTTGACATAAAATGTCTTATTTTCAGCAAAAACAATCCATACTATTAAGCTATTTTATGAAATATATAGGGTTCCCTCATTTCTGGCAGAATAAGTTTCCATGACTTTTACAAAACTTTCACAAGAAAATTCACAAGAAAATTTTCCAAAACCCACAAGTTTGCTTTGATTTGATGATCATGCAGTTTCAGATAGCAATTGTCCTGTCCTGACGGTCTGCTCTTTCCGTGTGCCATGCCCCCTCGTTAACCTCGTGTGGAATCCCTTTGTGATCAGCTATTTCTGGTTGTTGTCATTAGTCCTCTGTATTTAGTCCGCGTTTCAGTTTATTTCCTCATTCCGGTCATTGTAATGTCACTGCATGTATTCTTGCCTGCCCTTTTTTTTATTATTATTAAACCCCGTATTCCCTGATTTCCTGACTTCCTGCTCCTCTGTCTCCGCTCCGCGTCCTGCTTACCGCATGACAGAAATACTACAATGTTCGGTACGTTAATAGCCAATCTGCTTACCAAATAAACACAGATAGTGGGCAACTTTCGCCAATGTGCAAATTATGTTCAATTATTAAGAAAATTAATCCCAATATTAAAATTATATGTACCTTATGATTGGTAGAGGTAAACAGAGTCAAAAATGGGAAACTGATCAATAAAATTCTTCCACTCATACATTTCTGTTACCGCGTTGTGGAACGAAGCGGGAAAAAAAATGAACAAGGCTAGTTTCCAAAACTTTTCCTCTCTATCCAAAAATTCTACAACTTATCCAAGGCCTGGAAAAATTATTTCAAAATTCCAAAACTTTTCCAGGTTTTCCATGACCGTGGGTACCTTAAATATATTTTAAGAAACATAAGTTAAATACAAAGATTATTTTGTATGTCACACCCTGCTCCGAATGATCCTCGTGTGTACCACGCCCACCTCGTTACCTCTTGTCTATGCCTGATTGTTCTCACCTGTTCCTTGTTAGTGCCTGCTAGTTCTGTGTGTTTAGTCCTCGTCTGAGTCAGTCTTCCCCAGACTTGTCATTGATGTTAGTGATGTTCAATGTTTCCTGCTGTCAGTTTGCCATTCGTCCCGTCTTCCGTAATAAATTCCCGTTTTCACCCGACTTGCTGGCTCCTCTCCCCTGTTTACCCGCCCACCCGACCACGGATCGTGACAGAATGACAAGTCTCCACGAAAGCACAGCACGGCAGACCAAGCACCAGCGGTCGGCGGAACCCCCGACGATCATCCTAGGAGCCTGCTCTCTGGTCCCCGCTTTTATTCCTGCCAGTAGGCGAGGGAGTCCAGCGCCTCCCTGGGCGGACACCACCACTGCCAAACGGACCAGCCTCGCCCGAGGCGCCTACTCCATACCCGTCTCCACCCGCTGCTGCAGCTTCGCATAAGGCCGCCACGCCCGTGGCTCCGCCCGCGGCCCTGCCTGTCCCTGCTCCGCCCGCGGCCCTGCCTGTCCCT
>JABFEA020000099.1:639896-653697 GCA_019775915.2 Cyphomyrus plagiostoma | reverse complement strand
TGTTTTATCCTGTTCATTTTGTGTTTAAATGCTAAAAAACATATTTAGGTGTAATTTTGGGGGGTCAGGAACCAATTAATTAGTTTTCCATTATATCTTATGGCAAAAATTTGATCAGAACACAAACTTTTTAGGATTAGATCCAGAGTCCAGAACAGATTAAGTTAGAGAACCGAGGTACCACTGTATGTATTTTTATTTACTTTTACGTAAATTTTAGTTTTTTATGAGTAAGTTGCAGTAGTATTGACATACTTTTTAATTTAGAAAGACAGTCATACTTTGTTCAGTAAACCACTGTTTAATAAAGAAAAAAATAATGCTGTACTGAAAACATACAAAACTTGACTTTAAAACCGAGGTACATATCAAACTATGATTTTTGTGTACTGTTACACCCCTAGTGGAAATTTAGTCATACTCCTTTTTATGTTTAGATTAGATTACTTGTGCTGTATGGATTTGTTTTAGTACTTCCTGCAGATATTTTAGAAGAGCATAGTTTGCAGGATGCTATGCTTTATTTTTTGTCATTAATTTCGGAGTACTTCCAATACTCTTTCTAAACTTATACCCACAAAGACAATTCTTTGTTAATCTCAAAACAAGAGAAAACTCAGATAAAAGCAATAACTATCCTATCAAAGGCTGCCACACATCCTGCGGAGGACAAATGGGGAATTTGCTGAAAACGTCTAAGTCTAACTTGCCTTCTGGTTTTGCTGTAATATTTCCTAGAATTATTCTGTTACAGAGCCCTGCCTACAGCCAGGGTAATGTAGGTAATCAGAGGGAGCCACTTCCTGTCAGACACCCAATGACATACAAAGCAGGTATTCTCACGTGAATACAAGCACGACCGGCCTCCATGTCTCTCGTCTCTTTCGACGCTGTGCTAACCTGTCCCAATTACCCAAAGAGGTAAACTCTTTCACAGCAGTTTTTGATTCCTGCTTCACATAAACATGCAATCATGCATTGCCCTGGCATTTCAGGTAGATGAAGATGTAATTCCATTTTCACAATGTTTTAGTATCAGAATCCATGACAAATACAAATATAAAATCCTGTTTATTCAAAAAATTACTTCAAAGTTCTTCAAAACTGACTGTTAAAAAAGGCAAGAAAGTTTCTTAAGGGATTGAAAAGTGGCTTATGTGGAGGTATGAGATTACTGTTTTGGGAACTGAGGATCACGGTGGTTTAAAGGAGGAAAGCAGACCTTGTGAAGGTACCAACCTATGTAGGGGATGTATGCCAGTGAATCGTCCTCTGCAGGCACCGGTGGCAGGCTGTCATTGGGGCTCTGGGGCAGGTCTTCTGAGCACTGAGCAATGGAAGCACCTCTGCTAGGCTTAAGTCTGAAGCCATGTGGCTCAGGGGACTTGACACTCAGGGAGAAGTTTGGGTGCCTCAGCGCACGGGATGTATGTCGGCCCACAGCCAGCTTTGGGCGGAGCACCACTTTCTGGGTTTGAGACACACACTCTGACTCATCTAAGGGCTTCTCGTTTTTTGTCTGCTGGGAGATGCCGTTGGGAGGCTTGGACATAGAGTGCAGGGAGGGGGAGGTGCAGGTTCTAGATGCCACAGTGGGGACATTGTTGGGGGGACTGGCTTTTGGGGCAGGTTCCCAGTTGAAATGGAGTCCAGTATAGGCAGGATCCCTGAAGGAGTGTGCCTGCAACAGGCGACCGGCATTGTGGTAGAATGAGGGGCTATAGCTCTGATAGCCAACTGACTGCTCGTCCTGGCCTTGTGGAGGAAGCCGTCTTGACTGGCCCACCTGCTGGGAGTTTGATGTTGACTGTTGTTGATTCAATGCCATTGGTAGGCCAGGGGAAGGCACCGGAGACATGGTACAGTAATTACTCTGCTGGTAGCCATCAGTTCTAAATGGTGCTGTCTGGGCTTGACTGAGACAGGCAGACTTCTCAGAACAGGGTGAGACTAGACCTAGTGTCTGGTCAAGCATCTCCATTGAACGGCTGTGGCAAATGTAGGCAGAGCCAGGCGAGTTCCCGGAGCTAGCACGGCTGGAGATTGACTTTCTACTGATGTCCCATTCCTTCCAGTAGGGGTTGCTGGACTGTAAGAGCAAGGTATCTTGGGAAGAGCTGTGTGGCCACCCAACACGTTGGTGGTTCAGTGCAGAGGTCACCTCAACCAAGCGGTCTTGGGAGAAGCTACGGTGGCGAGGGGGCATTGTCAGCCCCAGGCGCTCCGTGGTCTGGCTGTAGTACCAGTCAGAGAGAGCCTGCTGGCAAAGCTTGCTCTTGCTGAGGCCTAGCTGTGTCTGTGAGGCTGAGGCAATGGCAGCCTGATGATTGGTGAAGTGGAATTGCAGGGGACTGCCTACTTTCCCCGCTAAGGAGTAGGAGCGGCCACGAATCTGTGCCACAACAGAAGCGTCTTCGCCCTGGTGGCTCCCAGCCAGCTCATCCACCCGGGCCACCCGGCTGTCTAAATGGCAGTGGTTGTCCAGCAGGCTGGATGGTATGACTGAGTCTGGCCAGCAGTTCCAGTTGTCTACTGGTTTCTGACCCATGAGCATAGCCGTGGGCTGTATCTTGCTGCGTGGGTAGCAGACAGGTGGTGGGTCGGGCAGGTTCTGAGCCTCCCCCTTGTACGGCTCATGGCCCTTTAGATAGGCATCCTGGCAGTACGCCTGCAAAACAGGGAAAGGAGGATATATTAATTACAGAGATAGTATACATTCATCTAGAGCAATGGAATTATATGCTAAAACTATTTGCGTCATATATGTAATTTAGCAGTAATAACAAATGACAATAAATGAAATAATATGTCTTCTGACGTTTTGATGCTGTAGAGGAGGACGGGGGATTTAGAGGAGAGCAAACTGGAGAGACCACCACAGCATGCTGAGCAAACCCAGCTGGTGTCCATCTGCTGTATGCTTTCATTTGGTTTGCACCTATAAATTTCTGCAACAGTCAACTGCTCTGTGATCAACCCCCTATCCTCCTCTTCATCTCTATCACAACAGAATGCTTACAATAAGAATCAAGCCCAACATTCCCAAAAGGACAAGCAAAAGAATAACCTTCTGAAGCACCAAACATTGAGAAATGATGACTAACAGGTACAATCTGTGAAACTTTAAATCATACCCTGTAGCCCATGCATGCCTTAAAATAGTGTTAAGGACAACTCTTCAGTAGTTCCAGGCTTTATCTCAATGGCTTACAGAAGCATCAGGCTAACTTAGAATAACTCCGAGACAGAGAGAACACAAAGGACATAGTGGTGGGAATGTTTGTGTTTCTTCAATGTGGCACAAAACCCCTGTCTAAAAACCCCGAAAGGGGGAACCATTCAGTCTCACTTATTTCTGTACATCTGTATCTACAGTTTCTCCCCACCCTCCTGTGTGATGCTCTCAAGCTAGACACACCCTGCAGCCAGCGGCAGCCAATCAGGGAAGAGGACTGGGTCGCAGGTGATGATGTCAGCCTAGGAATGCAGGTGCGGTAGGCTCTGAGAGAGGAGGGGTGGCTTGGCAGCATTTTCTGGGGGCGGGGGGGTGTCATTTGTGTGAGGCCATTGCAAGAAACGTATTCCAACTATTTCTTACAGAGGCAGACAGGAATGTGACAAGTGTGAGACTGGAACCTGTCATGTAGCACTCAGGTTTATGCCTTATCTCACTGTGACACATTTCCAGTGGATTCTTGAAGATTATTTAAATATTTAAAAAACAAACAGCCATAAAACAGATTTTATTGTGGAAACAGTCAGCTGCTAACACAGGCTCAAAATCTACAGTAGTTTGACAGGGAGATATGTATTAATTAAGTCTAAAGGTCTGTGTGTGAGTGTGTGTGGGTTCATATGTGTGGATTAGGTTTATATTACTTTGTGGGGATAAAATGTCCCCCACAATGTAGCAAAAAACTGTTTTTTGACGTTGTGATGACCATTTTTTGGGTCCCCCCGAAAGATCAGTGAATGTTAAAAAAGTTAAAAAAGTCTCGTATTTTGTTTGGTGTGTATATTTGGGGTCATGTATATATCAAATTGTGACATACCATATGCACATTACGGCATTTTTTCAGTCTCCACAATGGAAAACTCAATTTAAATGCAACCAAAAAACTAAAATTGCCCAAAGTTTTGTATTTAGTCTAGTTATATATGGATAAGGTTAGGGCTGGGAAGGGGTTAAGGTTACCATTGTTGAAATTAGGGTTATGCCCACAGAAATGAATGGACGGTCCCGACAAAGATATGAATACAAACATGTTTGTATGTGTGTACACACGCGCACGTGTGTGCATATATGTGTATGTGTGCATGAGCATGTGCATGCCCCCTCTCTCTGTGCTTGTCAGTGTGCAAACATATGAGTGTCTGGGTAAGCTGCGTGCACATTGTATGTAAATTTCCAAAGACAGTGGTACCTCGATTCTCGAACTTAATCCGTTCCGGACTCCGGATCGAATCCTAAAAAGTTCGAGTATTTCCCATAAGAAATAATGGAAAACCAATTAATTGGTTCCCGGCCCCCCAAAATTACACCTAAATATGTTTTTAACATTTAAACACAAAATGACCAGGATAAAATGAGAAGAGCATTTTTTTCTTAATGGCTTTCAAAACGATAAAGATATCCCAACATTACCCCTGTCCCGATTGTCCGCTCCTTCCGTGTGCCACGCCCCCTTGTTAACCTCGTGTAGGATCCCCATGTGATGAGCTGTTTTTGGTTGTTGTCATTAGTCCTCTGTACTAAGTCCATGTTTCAGTTTGTTTCCCCAGTCCGGTCATTGCGCATGTTCGACTTGCTTACAGCGCTGGCTTAAAGTAACACATTCTGATCCTGACGTACAGTTAGATGCATTGTGACCGGCTGCACAAACTGGAACGGCCTTCGTGACGACACACCTTTGCCCTTTTTAGCTGAAGAGTTTAGCTACATGCATGATGTTTGTATCCCAGGCAGTTCCAATGCGTAATATGCCATTTCTCCCGAATATCACGTAAATCAGTAAGAACTGGTTTTCAATTAATGTACCTGGTAAAATAAATGCTCTAATAGTACACGTAAGTAAGTAGTTTATTTATTGTTAGTTACTGTAATGTTGCGCTGCTTTATTTGGTTAATCATCCAATCTCTGAAGAAGGCATTCAAGTAAGAGTTGCATTGTAGTATGACTCATTTCCTGGCGCGTACAATTTATATTAGGTCAGCATTCACGGTTTGACTTCTGATATTCAGATCGAGTTCTAGGTCAAACGGGTTTGTTCGACTTTCAAGAAATTCGAGTTCTAGTGAGTTCGAGAACTGAGGTACCACTGTACTGAGAACCAGTGCCTTCACAGAAAATTTGTTAACATGGTGGTATTCAGCAGGGGTGTTGGAGGGACATGGATTCCCTGGAAGATTCAGGGGCTTTACAGGAGCTCCTAAATGTGGAAAATAATGTATAAGCCTGTTCAGAAGACCCAAGTTAACAGTCAGTCCAGTGGGCCCAGAACTTCGAGTTGGGTACTCCTGGCAGATCAAAGACAGGGCTCAGGGATAATCACAGATGGGGCAGGTTATCTTAAGAAAAAAAGGGGCCAGCAGAAGGCTCATACTCACACTTACCAGCTGCAGAACATCTTCATTTTTCGGCATGACAGTGAGCTCGAGAATGTTTTCACTGCATCAAAATGAAGGACAGAGAGTTAATTTAGCAGATTCATATATCAGCTCCTACATTTCCCACAGAGATATATGCATGTCAGCACAAAAGTGATTAATGTTAGCACTTCTACACCATATGTAAAGGCCTTCTGCTCTTCTATTTTTTATTTCACCCCCCAAAAAATATTTTTTCTAAAACCATTTAACGATTTGTCCTGAACTTTGTATGCATTTCGTTGTGCCCCAGCTCAGCGATCTTTATTGTGGAAGACTCTAAGAGGTTCAGCCCCTATATGGTTGAAATCCTGAAGTTGACCCACAGTTATGCCCACTCTGTCACAAGCCAGTCAGTTTTACCACATGTAATATTTTCCTTCAGAAACAGACTGTCTCAAAGCCATAGAAATGACATCCCAAGAGGAAGGCCTGTGCATGCTGGCTTGCTTAAATGAATATGATTTACATACTGGTGCAGCTATGTGAACTTTCCCCTGTCCAGCTCCAGACACAAGACCCCACCCCAACCCACCCCATTCCATTCCGTCCCCCGTCCCCCGATTTGCTGCCTGAGTGCGTAAGCAGTGTGTGAGGACTCCACGTCACCTGTTCTGGATCAGGGCTATCACCTGGGAGTAGGTTTTGCCCAAAACACTCTCCCTATTCACCTTCACCAGCCGGTCGCCTGCAGTTACACACAGAAGACAAGAGTTCAAGATGCTCCACCAGGGCCTAAAATTGGACGTCTTGGAAAAGAGAATCACTAAAGCATGGACTCTCACTTATCACACACACCCCTACTGTCCCAAGCTGCTCGGTGTCACACATGATCTTCTCTGTCTTCTAAGGACCTTCTGTGTCTGTAAGGCCCAGCTTTACTGGACCTCAACCTATAGGATCTAAGTTCTAAAGGTGGATGCACTGCATTAGGAAATATCTCCACCACAAATATAGGAGAATGATTTGGATATAATGGTATTGGTATTGGTACAAAGACGAGGTAACGGCCAGCAGAGGGGCCATGGCTATGACTGACAGCGTTCAGTGGACAGAGAGCACAGGCAAGGGGGTCAAAAGGGTCTTTTTCTTTGACCTGCGGGGTTCAGCCATTCATTAAAGTTATTTTGTATGATAATGTTGTGGAATGTTATTAATAAATCAGCACATGCCACACTTAGTTTCTCTGTCAGAGTTCAGTTTACTTAGATGGAAATATGGTGCCTAATCCTCATTTCAATCTCATCTAAAAAATTACCTAAAATACATGTTAGTACTTATTAGTTTAGTACTAATGAGCAGTGCTGAATGTGCGAATATAAACAAATCCTCAAATTAAAACAATTATATGCATTGCATTGGAGTTATGACATGTGCAGTTATGAAACGTTTGTACTGTACAAATGTTTATGATTTCAGTAGCAAGTTGGATATGAAGGTCTGCAAAAAAATCACGAGTTGCCTGCAAACATCAGCATGGGCTCCATTGCTCTGTGCTTTCAGGTCGTGTCCCTGCTAAACAGGACTCTCAGTCACATAGCAGAGGTAATTTCATACCTGTGCACAAGCCAGCTTGGTGCGCTGGACCCTTCTCTCGCACATTCTTCACAAAAATGGTATCAACTGGCTCCAAGCGGCTTTGAAAGAACCCTGTAGGGGGACACACAACTATGGTTAGTGTCAGCAAATGCCTTAAAGCAGAATGGGAAGGCAGCCTGACCTAGAGGGCAGTAAGAGTATCTTTATGGAGAGAAACTTAAGTGTTTACCTGAGCTCGTTTCAGAGTGCTCCATAGTCAACACTATATTTAAATCCTGGTGTATACTGAAAATATGGGGTACTATGTACGGTACGTTTAAGTTATCGAGAAAGCATATTACTTATTTAAGCATTTAAATATAGACGCTGAAAATTTCAGTAGAGTGCAAGGTAGAAGACAGACTGAAAAGCATCCAAGCACTTAAATAGAGCTTGGGGAGAAGGCAATGCCAGGCTGACGGCACTAGGGGGCACTGTGTGACAGCCACTAATGCTGAGATGGCGTCACACCTCGTGCAGCATGCTGCATTTAGTTACAATGCAGATGTGGGAGTTGAAACAGATGGGACTCACCCTTTCCGTTCCCATTTTCCTCATCCTGCAACACAACAGTAAGTGTTATTCCCACACCTTCCATACAGGCATGCAGCAAACAAAGCTATACTCCAACTATGAAGCATTACATATAAAAAGTGACTGTCCAGTGCTCCTCCAGACACTTATATTAGGTCTCTTTTGGTCCATTAGCTTCTGGCACGATTATCTATTGTGCTATTCATATAGTTACACTGTAAATTATGCTTATAGCTGGAGAGGGGGTCACAAAGAAATGGTTTTCTTTTTCTACCAGGTCTGCGGGTTCTCTTCTTGATTTGGATAGACATCATCATATCCCTGAGACCCCAAGGCAGCAGAATTAACAATCTTAGTATCAGCTCTTGAGAAGAAGCTGTTTTTCAGTCCTGAAATTTATGTCTTTATGGCCCTTTAGCATTTGTCTTGTGGCAGGAAGGCAAACAGGTGACTGTGCACAACAATAAAGAAACAAATAATAGTACTGAACAGTGAATAACCATAAACAATAAATTTTAAAACAGCAAACAATAAATAACACGGTAAATAAAAGGTTGTGTATATTATAAATAACATAACAGTGAATAAAGTGGCGATTGTGCATACAAAATGTGAAAACAATAGTCTAAGGCAGCAGAATTGACAATGTTGGAAGCTTGAGAAGAAGCTGTTTTTCAGCCATAAGGTTCATGTCCGTATGGCCCTTTTGCATTTGCCTTACAGATCTCTGTGGTGAGCGAGATCTCAGATGGCTCTCCCTCAAGGAGGTGGTTCAGGTAGATGGCTCAGAGCATCATCTGAGATGTCTCTCAACCGAAACATCATCAGTCGTGCATGGTCATGCTGACAAAGGTGACACTATGATGTTTTAAAGCAGCTGGGTGGTATATAGTAACAGACCTTTAAGATTCAATGCAGCACAAAATTACAACAAAGATATTATGGCTAAACTGACCTGATAAGTGTCAGGGGTTTAAATTCACAGTGAACAGCAAACCAAACAGACTTTTTGAACACAGAAAAATAGCCAGAGAAGCACAACTTGAATGGGCACATTGGAGAAAGCGGCTCATGGCTGGACCAACAGAGATTTTAGTCTCGCTGACTGAGCTCATTCCTGATCACACAGACAATGGTGGAAAGCTTTAGGGCAAACAAAGGTGCTGGTGGTACCAGGATGCTCACAGGATGGTATGGATAGAGTGACCAGGATACTTTGGGGGGGGGGGGGGTGTAGCGAGGTCAGGATTGTCAGTGAGTAACGAGGGGGCCAGGATGCTTAGGAGGTATTGAGGCCACCAGGATGCACAGGGGGTAACAAGACAACCAGGATGATTGGGGGGATAACAAAGTGGTCAGAGGGATAGTGGGGTATAGCAAGACAGGGGGGTAGTGAGGCAACTGGGATGCTTGGCGGGTAGCGGGGCTGGGATGCTTGTGAGGTAACAAGGAGACCGGGATGATTGGGGCGGGGTGGGGGGGACAAGGCAGTCGGAATGTTTGTGGAATAGCAGGCCCAGCATGCTTGGAGGTAATAAGGCGGCTGGGATGCTGGGATGCGTGGTGGGGTAGCGAGGAGGTCGGGATGTATGTGGGGTAGCGGGCAACTGGGATGCACAAGGGGTAGCAGGGCCAGAATGCTTGCAATGTAGCAAGGTGGCCAAGATGCTTAGGGCAGAAAAGAGGGCCAGGATCCTTGGGGTTTGAGAGGCCAAGATGCTCAGGGATGGAACAAGATGCTGAAGCCAATTCTGAGCTGGTTCTTGCTTGCTGCCTTTTGAGAACCTGTATGTATGTATTCTACTTTTTAAAATTTTCTCTTGTATTTTTCAGATTTTAAGTTTTTATAAGCTTTTATAAGTTTTCAGAGTATGACTTGTTATTCACTTCCATCTCTATAAAGCCCCCCAGTCTATGTGTGTACGTGAGTTTTTTCTGACTTACTGTTCTACTCTGCTGTCCAGGTTGCACAATAAATGAGTCTGCTAAAAATTGAAACTTGCTGTCTGTCTCATGATCTCTTTGCCACTCAAGCAACACAATACTTAATTTATTTGACCTGCGGTGTTTTTAATTTATTATTAAAGCAGATTGATCTTTCGTTTTCCACAGAATAAAACAATGATGTAGTGTTATTCTGCTAATAAGCTGCCTAGCTGTTTCACTGTTGGCACCAACTATATTAGGCAAAACTATACTGTTATGGATTGATTTTTCCAAATACAGTGATACCTCGGTTCTCAAACTTACTAGAACTTGAATTTCTTGACTCAATCTTGACTCA
Source organism: Cyphomyrus plagiostoma (assembly GCA_019775915.2). NCBI lineage: Eukaryota > Metazoa > Chordata > Actinopteri > Osteoglossiformes > Mormyridae > Cyphomyrus > Cyphomyrus plagiostoma. The sequence continues at coordinate 643,654 of JABFEA020000099.1, read as the reverse complement.
TTTCTTGACTTGAATTTGCCTAGAACTCAAACTGAATATCAGAAGTCGGACCTGTGAACGCTGACCTAATACAAATTGTACACGCCAGGAAATTAGTCATACTACAATGCAATTCTTACTTGAATGCCTTCTTCACAGACTGAACGATTAACCAAATAAAGTAGCGCAACATTACAGTAACTAACAATAAATAAACTTACGTGTACTATTTATGTCTTTTATTTAAACTTTATTTTACCAGGTAAATTAACTGAAAACCAGTTGTCACTGCTTTACGGGATATTCGGGAGAAATAGTAGATTACGCATCGGAACTGCCTGGGATACAAACATCATGCGTGTCAGTAAACTTTTCAGCCAATAAGGGCAAAGCTGTGTCGTCACGGAGGCAGTTCCAGTTTGTGCAGCCGGGTGAGAGGTCGCAATGCATCTAACCATAATGCATTGCGTCAAGATCAGAATGCGTTGCTTACAGCGCTGGTTTAAAGTAAGTCGAATGCACCCAATGACCGAACTGGAGAAACAAACTGAAACGCAGACTCAATACAGAGGACTGATAACAACAACCAGAAACAGCTGGGGATCCCACTCGAGGTTAACGAGGGGGCGTGGCACACGGAAGGAGCAGATGATCGGGGCAGGACAGGGGTAATGTTAGGATAAGATCTTTATCGTTTTGAAAGCCATTAAGAAAAAAATGCTCTTCTTGTTTTATCCTGTTCATTTTGTCTTTAAATGCTAAAAAAAAAAACATATTTAGGTGTAATTTTGGGGGGCTGGGAACCAAGTAATTGATTGTCTATTATTTCTTATGGGAAAAATTTGATTATAACTCGAATTTTTCAGGATTCGATCCGGAGTCCGGAACGGATTAAGTTTGAGAACCGAGGTACCACTGTATACAGAAGATTTGGACAGGATAGCCCTTCCCACTTTTTCTGACATTACAGTTCCAAATTCTGAGCCTAGCTTTTCTGTGGTACCATGCTGGAGCAGTTTTTTCTGGCGCAGTTTTCTACGGGATGCAAACGCACTACTTCCAGATTGTGAAATAGTCTAGCACCGGTTGTGGCACCAGCATCACATTGGTGGAAACAAGACACCTGAGTAGAGATGGGTCCCTATCACCCAAAGCTACTGGGCTTTCTACCAGTCACACCAAAACACTTCAGATAAACACCACCTATAAAAGCCCTGTAAGATTCCCTTAACTTCTGAACACAAAAAGGGGAGTGAGTTTAATAAGAGCTAAAATACAGTAGTGGCCTATCCATCTACACCTGGAGTACATGCAGCTCTCTGTCACTGACAGATGATGACAAGACACAGCCCAGCAGTGCATGCTGGAACCCTGTCTGGGCGGCAGAAGAATGGTCCAAGTGGCATTGGCCCTCACCTTATAATGTAAGCATCATGAAGCGTGTGATGAATGGGGAGATGCTTAGGACACCAGCTATAGCCATTGTCTAAAAGGCTGGTACGGCCTTGCTCCACCATCGCAGCCTGACAGCAAGCCTCAATAGAGTATATTGATCAATTTGTCTGCCTCACAGGGGGAGGTGGGAGATCACAAGATTGAGATTATTGGTGCAGCAAGCCAAGCCATTACCCTACTACCTCTAAAGACTCCCTCTTGCCCTCTCCCTAGTTTGACAGTATTCAAAGAATTTCCGTCTTGTTTTGATAGTCCAGTGGTCTGATTTTCGAAGCTGACTTTGACTCTGAGCACCAAGCTGACTTTCAGAAAGGAACACTTACTTACTCTGCTTTGGCTCAGTGCTGGTTTATTTCCTTTTAAAACCTGCTAAAAAAATCCAGTGGCCCAGCTCTCCTCATCTCTGACTTATGCACACTCATTTGTTCACATCCACAGTCAATCATGCTGATATCAGAGCTGTAAAGCCAAAGGCAATAGCTTCTAATCATCCTCTATAGTGCTGACAGTAATGAAGATCTTTCTTTGACAGTCACACAGTTTACCCACCTTGAGGTACAGGGTGGATTCTGGAGGGTACACGATGAAGTGACGCAAAGTAAAGCCAAATCCCTCGGAGTTCTTGCACAGCACCACTGTACGTGGGCCCTGACAGGCCACACCGTCCCCCAGCTCTGGCTGCATCTTTTCATTGGAGGTCGAAATCCCATCTCTCTGCCCTTGTGCCTAAAATACAGTAAAACGCATGTGAGTGAAACTTCTGCAAGGAAGATTTTTGAATAATCCCATTTTAACTATTAGCAACATTCCCAACACCTGCTATAATGGCTTGTAGACAGGGAAATGTGTTCTATGACACTTCCTAACAAGATGATTGCTGACTATACTCTTAGTCACATGATGCACTGCAGGAACCATTCTAAGATTTGAATTTTTTTTTGGGGGGGGGGCTGGTCAGCCCCCAGCAGGGTTCCCACTTCAAAAGTAATATGGGACATCAGGATAGAATCTGTGCAAAAAGTGTATGAAAATATCGGACAAATTGCTAAATGGAACCAAATAATTTTTCAACAGGGGCGAGACAAAATTTGGCTAAATATGGTCTAGAATTGCTCCTGATACTGTTTAGGTGATAAGATGAGTGAGCCCAGAGACAGAAGTAATCTACATATACAACTTCTTCGTCATCCCAAATGGTGAAATCATGCCAGTGATGTTGTATCAGTGCAGAGCTCCTTGTCATATTTGGTGGGTATTTGGGAGTGCAGTGGTTAGGAAAGAGCTGCCCAGCTGGCCAAGGCACTGGGAGTTACATGTTGTTTTTAACCCCACAGAAACAATGATGAGGAAAAACTCCCCTAAAAACATTGACCTCAACTACTGCAACAAAACCTCAGTAGGGTCCCTGGTATTCATGAGTCACTTCCTCTCCATTTCAAGAATGTCCAGGGGGTACTATTTTAAGTACTGAACAATTAGCATTGTAGACTACCACATGGCACGCACAAAAATAAGCAAGTAAAAATAAACATGGAACCAGGTATAGAACAATAGGAAAACAAGGCACAAGGAGCAGCACGCTATCCATCAAGACTTTAAACAGATTGAAAGGTAGATGGAACACCTGGAAAACTGTGGGATGTCAAGATCAAGGCCACCCAAGTCTTCAAGAACTTCCTAATGTCAGGCAGGTATTATTTTAAAACAGAGGATTTCTCATTGCAATAAACTTATTTTTCACTACTACACAGCTTAATTAGCACAATAACAGAATGCTTTCTGAACCATAATGTCTCACTGAAACAGAAGCAAGGATCTAAGCTGGCTTAATGAGACTTGTATATGGACAGAGTAAAAGCTTGCTTATCTGAACTGTTCTAAATTGCTTTTCCCATAACACTGATCCACAGAGGATGCTGGAAAAGTCAGAAGCTAGAAGTCAGAAGTTCATTTGTTCGTAGTTGAGCTACGATCAGTAGCTGCTAGGGCAGTGCAAAGAGCAAAAGCAATCGATTTTTGTGTCTACTGACAAATGAAAAAGATTGGAACTGGCCATCTCCATCAGACAAATACAGAGGACTTTAGCTGGCCATCGCAGTCAGACAAATACAGAGGACTTCAGCTGCCCATCCCAATAAGACAAATATGGAGGACTAGAGTTGGCCATCCCCGTAGGACAGACGCAGAGGACTGCAGTTGGCCATCCCCAACAAATAAACGCAAAATTACCAGACACACAACAAATTCTATATACACTCACCTAAAGGATTATTATGAACACCATACTAATATGGTGTTTGACCCCCTTTCGCCTTCAGAACTGC
>JABFEA020000099.1:623704-639677 GCA_019775915.2 Cyphomyrus plagiostoma | reverse complement strand
CGGGGAGAACATGCAAACTCCACACACATGAAACCAGGCGGAGACCAGAACCCGGGTCCCAGAGGTGCGAGGCAACAATGCTAACCACTGCACCACCATGCCGCCCCACACTGTATACAATATTGTAAAATTATGGTGAATTGTAAATAACATAATTCAACATGACAGAGTAGCAAGGTCACTTCAAAGAACATTTGTTTCAACAGACAGTATTAGAAATTAAGCACATCTTGGTCCTTAGTAGAATGCACAATCATGGCCAAGTTTTGGCAGTGACACAAATTTTGTGTTTTGCAAATTTTGGTGCTTTAGCATTATTAGATTTTTTTTGCGCATTTCTATGGTACACTGGAGAACAAAGAGTCAATACTTATACTGTTGATCATTGTTCCCCAGATCTTCATCCCATTGAGAAACTGTGATCAATCATTAAAAAGCAGCTGGACAACCAGAAGCCACAAATTGTGATCAACTCTGAGCACTAACAAGGCAAGAATGAATCACCATCAGTTAGAATATAGCTCAGAAGCTGATGTCCATCATACCTGAGTGAATTGCAAAAAAGTTATGACGAAGAAGGCTCAGCACAATAAATACTGACTTTTTGCATAAAACTGATGTAATTGCCAATAAATGCCTTGGAAACTTATGAAATGTTTATAATTGTTCTTCAGTATACCATAAAAAAATACCTAAAAATGCTGAAGCAGCAAAGTTTACAAAACGTAAAAATTTGTGTCACTGCCAAAGCTTTTGGCCATGACTATATATGCATCCATTTAAACCCAGCGTTTAACTCCAGCAAGGTCTTACGCGGGTTAACCAGCAGGGCTGCAGCACCCCTACCTGCTATGCCCCTCCACCACTGAATGTTTCTGCTTCCCTCCCATGGAGTTCCTGCCCCATCATTCACTGACCTCGCAAGTTTAGGCAAACAACAACAGGAAGTGGCAGACTTGAGGCAGGAAGTGTGGTATGGGGGGGATGGTGGCTTTGCCAATTCTGGGAATACTGCACATCTAAAAATAGCTGGGTCTGGGAGGGGGCCTGGTCCAGCCACACTGCTAATCTCACCCCCCCCCCCCATTACCACAATACCATGACTGCCTGCTTTTGCTCGTCCTCTCACTGCAAGTCAGACATACTGTGGTCACTGTACCTTCCCACTTCCCCTTATCCTCCACAGTGACAAACACTGCTATTTCTCTGATAAAAAAAAAACATGTTCATGGCTACCATTGAGAAGCCCTGCTCACTTACCACCAATTACAATGGAGCTTGATCATCCTAAACCCAGGTACCAATCCACACACCTATGTCACCTGTGTCTGGTTTTACAGGGCACCAAAAACAACAGCATGAACAGGGAGAGGCAGGCGAGAAAGCAGCAGATTGTGAAACATGTTCAGGGGAAGGCAAACGAATTCTTGCAACAAAGCCTGTTAGCCATGGACATGTTTGAACGTGTGCTTAGAAAGGACTGGTGCAGGAAAAGAATGGAAGTGTAGAAGCTGAGAGGGGGTGTGAGGGGGAGGAGGGGTAGGAGCCTCAGCCTGGGATAAGCTCCAACAGGATGGTTTCGACCACAAGGTCCCTCCCGGTGCAAGACTCTGAACCCTGTCATTACTCCCACTCTCCAGGGGCCAAGCCGGGCTGTCCCTCCTGCATGCCGTTCCTCTGCAGAGTTCATGGGTCCCTTCTGCCCTATCCCTCTCAGCCTTTCAGCTCTTTGGCTTATCTACTGATACCGCTTCATTCAGTATGATGGAATACCTTCTCTTAAGCAAGTTCCAGAGCAAAACACTGAAAAAGAAGCTAGAACCTCAGTGAAGAAGGCAATCAAGGAGGGCCTCTGTGAAATGATGTTCATAACTGTAAAGCTGATGTCCTTCATTCCCTTCTTTGTCCCTCAAGGCATCTGGTTGCACCTCTGTTTACAGCATTTCTGTACTTATGCAGGTATGGCACGTGCAATCCAACATATATTCTTGGCGTGACATCCTATTCATTCACCTGTATCATACCGGAGTGCAAACATAATATAATCTGGAATGTAAACTGGGTACTGCTATAAATAAAGCTAAGATGAAGGGCACTTTGGTTGATGATATTGATACAGCAAACATCCATCCTTTTCCTACCATTTAACCTGGTCAGTGTTGGGGAGGGGGGGCAGGCAGCACAGACATTAAAGCTGGGTCACATGGGCTGTATATTCTAACACTTACACTTACATTGAAACTTACCCACTTTCCCCTCATACTGAGCCCTCATAACTCCTCCGCATAATGACTCTTCTTTTTGCACTACAGCCATAGGTTTCAATGCCATTTCTACAATCTTTATCCGTATGCAAAGCCTGTATGTATCATTTATGTATAATGTATGTAATGTTCGTCCAACATATATTGGGGATATTTCCTTCCTCCACCTTCCCTGACCCCCTATGTCTCGCATGTTCGTCTGCTCTGGTGAAGCCGTAATTCTCTTTCATTAACACATGTCCCTGCACATTGTGCTGAAGACAATAAAAATTGAACTGAACTGAATATACAATATATTTATACACTATAGCACTATATATATATTGCACTATATAAACACTGTATATATACAGCATTGTGCAAAAAAGTCCTATGCAGTGAAAAAAATGATGTTTAAGTGATCTTCATGTTATTGTATTGTGTTTGTTAAAGTGTATCAACTTAACCATTCATATCCTGTGTGTATAGGCCCAGATTTAACAAAAAAACTATAAAACTTTAAATGACAATAAATTGCTTAGCAACTTCGTAAAACTGCAAATGTTTAAGAAAAAATTTGAAAAAAATTGTGATTCAGAAGTATCAGGTCCTTACAAAACAAACCCGTTGGACAGAGACAGCAATACTGATTGCTGCACAGCTACAATACCTGGAAGAATGGGGAGGATCAGCATCACCAACAGCTTTTATATCTGTTCTCAGGCAGTCCCGATGGGTGCAGAGAGGAAGAGAAATGTCAAAAATGCCAGCAATGCTCCTATGCAGCATGTACAGTTTTCCCTGCCTGCAATACATGCCAGCAAATTAATAGTTAAGCAGTGAGCCAGTGCTGTTTCCTGGCAGTTCTCCACAAAAGGCAAGTACCTGCGGAGCAGGCTCCACGAGGCTTCTAGGCAATGCTGTCAATCGACTTCCATAGGTGATGAACATAGATCTGTTGAACAGGATTTTCTGCATCGAGATTGCACCAAAGGAAAAAACTCACCCCAAAAAACTGTCAAGTGTTGGCCAGGGTTGAATAAAAACTGAGCAGTACATTCAATGAATTTTCCTGGTAGAATCCCGTAAACACATACATATCCGTATACACAAACACGGACAGGGCCATCATGTGATCCAACTGGAGATCAATTAAATGAATCACATCCATCCATCCATTGTCTGTGACCACTTGTCCAATTCAGGGTTCCAAGAGTTCTCAGAGGCTACAGGTGTAAGGCAGGGAACCACCCAGAACAGGGCACGAACTCATCACAGGACACACTCGCACACCAAAAACTCACACATGCAGACCTATGGGCAATCTGATAACTCCAATTAACCAATCATGTTTTTGGATTATGGGGGGAAACTGGAGAACCCAGAGGAAACATGGGAATAACATGCAAACTCCACACACATCTGAATCATATTTACACCGAATAATGTCGTAGATTACGTTAGCCAGACAGGCTTACCATCAATAATATGCTGTTTTGTATGCAATTCTTTATAGTTGGATGGTCCCTCATGTGTGAACTGAACATGATTTTCTGAGGAAAGAGGAACATGGCAACTGAATAGTATATTATGGGCTTCCCTATAGTGTAGCTGTATGACCCTGAGTCTTCCTGGATGTAATTTCACAAGGCATTGGGAGCCAGCGCTCACCAGCTTGAGGAATGTGTCTCCCCCGAAAATGTTAAACTCACACCACTAAAGCCAACTCACAGTTTTGCCCAGTGCTACCCCTTCCCCCCCCCCCCATCAGCAGGTCTACACCTGAATCCATGCTAATTCTGACAGAAACATGAGTCACTTCCCTCCTGTCCGAAACACAATGTGACCCATACTCTGTATCCTGCAAAATTACCATTTGTTTGAAATAAAGCACTACTTTGCATCCCGATACGTTTTCTTTTCCAAAACATAAACAGAGTAGTAAATTTGCATGCCCTTGCTGTATAATACTGCTGTTTCTAGATCTGGTCCTGAAGCCCCAAAGTTAGCACTCCCCCATGGGGTGCCCCCTCCCAAAGTAGCCAGGACATCCCCTCGCCAGTGCAAAGACACAAACTGTGGTCCACTGTGGCCCAACATGGACTACATTTATATGGACAATGCTCCTATCCACCAATATTCTGATCTACTTTACATTTACATATACATATTCAAATTAAGGTAGTTTATAAATCGTATTTTGAAAATTGAAGTCAACAGAGCCCAACATCTTATTCCCCTTGATAGCAGGAAAAGAGTTTAATACTGCAGTTTTTGATAAAAACCATAAAAATATAACAACAGAAGAAGCAACTGGTCTGGCTGGTTAAGTCGTTCCAGCCAAGTATCTCTATAGTTGCTGGATGAAGTGGTTCAGTAACTAATTTCAGTTCTCAGTGTATCCGCTCAGAGGCGGTGCGCTTACCACAGCGTGGTCACCATCCATCCACTGCCTCTTCTGAGGGACTTTTCTCTGGAGTTGCCCGGGTGGTGATCTGGGTGCCGTGCCCCGCAGCACCGCCAGCCAGATGCAGCATGGCTCAGGAGTGCTGCAGTCCACTCCCACAGGGCTCTCAAAGTGCCAGTTGCACCTGATGGAGCCTGGGACGGGTGAGACAGACTGCCCCACAGCCTGCATTCCCAAGTGGGCGTCCACCTCCTCCTCCCTGACCTCCAAACAGCCCAAGCTCAAAACCTGTCACTGGACCCCATCGGTCCTATCTTGCCAAGTCATAGTACTCACTGTGGGACAAGCAACCTTCCTAACAGTCAGAGTGTCAGTCAGTATCACAGTGTGTTTTCCTCTGGAGCACCCTTCAGACTTCTGGTGACTAACACTGAGGGTCTCCTGGTTTGTGTTCCTCTTTCTTTCACAGTTATGTTGGCTGATTTTATTTCTACATGGTGCACTTGGAGCCTTCAACTCCTGCTGGTCTTCTCAGAGCAGTGGTCAGTGGTGACAACTCCGTTGCACCAGCATCCCTGTCCACAGATCCAACACCCTCAAAACAGGGTTCCAAAGCCTGTCCCACTGGAGTACTTTCCCCCTGGAGGAGGTATGCGCCTAGAGCTTCCGCAAATGCTACCTACCCACCATTCAACCCTTTGGTGTCACACTGGCCATCATCTAGAGACTTGAGCTTCTCCTACTTCACTCCCTTCTCTCTGTCTCTTCTCTTCTGCTCCCTTTTAGGAAGTGAGTTTCTTCGTCACCACTCCTCCATAATGTTACAATCCATAGCTAACTTATTTACGTTGTTTACTGTAGGAAAAGTGCCCCGCGGACTGCAACAAAACAAAATGCAAAGGGAGAAATGGGGAGTAGGCAGAGAACACAGCACCCACAGCCCTGACACCTGTGTGCTGGCAAAGAGAGAGAGAGATCTGGTATGAGGCAGAAGGAGAGACGAAGGGACACTCACTGCTCAGATCCTTTTCGCACTGCCAAACAACCAACCCCCCGGGGGGGAGAAGAAAAAAAATAGTCAGGTTTCAAACAACAGGGAGGGAAAAGAGAGAAAACATAAATGCCCCTGTTCCCTTAGTTCACCCTCTTTCTATTCTCCCTCCCTCCCTCCCTCTCTCTCTCTCTCTCTCTCTCTCTCTCTCTCGCTCACTCGCTCTCTCTCTCTTCACATTGGTGTGTTTACCCCTCCTCAAGCGCCACACATACATGATGGTGGCCCCTGGACTTCTGCTCAGATGGGGTAAATTCACACAGGGGGTGGGGGATTTTGGGTAATGGGTGGGTGTGTATGTATGTGGGGGCAGTTAAAAGAGAGAAGCCAGAAGACACAGACTGCTGGTATCAAAGAAAATAAAGCAAATAAAAATAACAGAGGAAAATAAAGAAATAAAAGGTAAACAGGTAGCTTCCATCTCTATCCTGCTGTAACATGGAGTACAGGCTGATGAAACAATCGCCAAGAAGCATGGCATCTCACACAAGTGATGAAACCAAATAATCTGCAATGCTGCTTCAGCAGATATACAAAGTGTAGCTTCGGAACGGACATCCATCAAGGCAAATTGTAGGGAACCCTTTTCTCCAGAGCCCTTGCTGGAGCACCTATGCTAGGCAGCACATAATGATCACATGGTTGGGGTTCTCTCTGGAAGAGTTGCCAGTCCATTGCAGGCTTAAGAACATCCCATGACATAAATATTCACTCAAGTGCACATTTAAACATGTGGTACACATTTACAAAGGAATAAAAAATATTTTTGGACGCCTGCATATACTCATGCCACATCTCATAACCCCACCCATGGGCAGCCAATCGGAAAGAAGGGGTGTCACACTCAACTCTCCCTTTCATCAGGTGTATGACACAGGAAGTGAGGTTAAGCAAACATGCCCTGTGTCTTTGTACCCTTCCTGTCATTTTGGCACTTCTGTTTTAATATCACTCAGTCAGGGGGCAAGAAAACTGATCAGCACACCACCATGGGGGCTCAGAAAGCTCAAAGCATGGCTTTGGCGTGGTCTACTTTTGACATTCCTCACTGTGCAATGAAGGGGAAGGGTGGGGGCAGGGAATTCTTTTGCTCTGAGATCCAAACTCGTGAGCAGCCGTTATCGAAGTCTGACTGGATTCCACCTGCTGCTCCGTTGGCCACGAGCAAGCAGGAACACGCCCGGGGATGCGAGCACTGTTGGTTGGTCCCACCAGGTTTATCAACACACACAGGCACACGTGTATGCAGGCTTACGCACGTACACACAGCACGCAACAGCACAGGGACTGTATCCGTGTGAAAGATAGATGCTGGCATTATTGTGAAAGGAGAGCCCTGAAAAGCTGACAAACATAGCTGCGGAGACTCGCGTTCTATATAAAAATGCACAGCGTGTAATTATGCATGCAGAAAGTCGAAGGCTAAGTGTTTAGCAAAGGCCTGCGGTAAAGGCTCATCTGGGACACGGTTTTCAGCCTGGCGAGGTTACTAGGAGCAGGGGCTTTATGACTATCTGAATTAGTCTTAAAGACACAGGAGAGGGTGTGTCCTTCCCACTGTTTTCTATACCAGTGCCTCACCCTATGTTTTATCAGTTTTATAGTTTCAGTAAAATGCAGCAGACATACACAAAGAGCTGTATCTAGGTCAATAAATAAGCAAAATTTCAATTTTCAAATGTTTTACAATTTGCAAATTCGTCATTAATATGTTATATACTTGGTAAGAAATGTACTCTAACTCCTGCTAAGAGTATACAGGCAAGAGGGGCCAGTGGCACAGCAAGCCCCTATTCTCATGGTCACATCTCATTTAACGTGCCATCATCAGTGGGGCCTGAGTGACGTGTGCCACACATGATCTCAGACATATCTATGTTTGTTTTGATTCCAAATATCTCTATACCAGTTGGAACAAAAGTAAACAGGATTGGGAATGCAGACAGGAGGGGACAAGACCAGGACAGCATGCTTGAGCGGGACCAGGAATGTAGAGACGAGGAGGAAGTTGGGTTGGGAGTGCAGAGACATGGAAGAAGTTGGTTTAGGAATGCAGAGACAGGGAGGAAGCTGGCCTAGGAATGCAGAGACATGGAGGAAGTTGGACTGGGAATGCAGAGACATGGAGGAAGTTGGACTGGGAATGGAGAGACAAGGAGGAAGTTGGACTGAGAATGCAGCGACAAGGAGGAAGCTGGGCTGGGAATGCAGAGAAGTGGAGGAAATTGGAATAGTAGGACACTGGGCAGGGGGTGCAGAGAAATGAGCGTAAAGTTACGACATTCATTTTACGGCATTGGATAAACATAACTTTTAAACAAATCAAAATTTTATTTAAAAATAAGTTTACAAGTTGTTTAAAATCACAATTTTCAACAATATTTTGGACTTCCTACAATAAACAAAATTTTGTACTAAATTCACAAGGTCGAATATTACCTTTCTAAAAAATAACAACATTAATTCTATCAATAGTTCTCTAACCATACTACACCACGAAGAAGGGAAGATGGAATATGGACACTAGGTACGGCTTACTTTCCTTATGTTAAAATTCTGTGGAAGTTTTATGGTTTGAAAATCCTAGCGACTACATTATGGATATCATTGCCACAACAAGTGATTTTTATGTTAATAAAAGAAATTTTATCAGCCAGAATGAAAAATTTGGGAACACATGATGAGTAATGTGTTTTTTCATGGTCATCATGACTGTCCTCAGTATCTGCAAAGATGACTAAAGGCGGTTCAGTACCGCAACACTTATTTTTCAATGTTGTGTAATTTTAGTTAGTAGTGCGATTATGAATTTTACAGCTAGAAACTGTGCTGTCAGAAACAAAAGCATTGTATTCCCCAGACAGCCCCATCACTTGCCCCACTCATCAAATCTGTACTGATCACTCTACCTCAACAGCCCATATCAATAAGAAAGGCCTTAAAGTAAACATCTAAAATAAGGGGCCCTGTAAAATTAAATACCATGCCGCAGTGTTAGAGTGTTCAATCAGTTTTGTTTTATTACCATTTGTTAAAAAGTGGCTTTATGCTAAACAAACTGTAATTAATTATTTTTTAAATCTCAAGTTCATAAGAATTATCCAAATATTAACATGTTTTATCAGCACTACTCAACAAGCAATGCTACAACAATTACACTTTTTAGTAATTACACACCACACACCATATCCTTCAACATTGCCAGACTGAGAATGGGTTATACTTTGGGGAAGACAGAGAGAGGCCACAGAAGGTAAATGGGCTAAGGCAGAAGAGGATGGTGACAAGAGAAGCAGGGGCCCCAAGCAAACATCAGCAGTGCTGGGTCAGCAGACACAGAAATGGGAGGAGCACGCACAGCAAACAGTGAACTGGGTGCTCGATCTGCCATAAAACAGCAGCAAACTGAATGCAGTGAAAGAGAGGCAAGGAGACTGGGCCAGTGGACAAGGACTACTGCTAAAGATGTGTGGCACTATCCCAGAAGATACACAGACAAATACACACAGCAATTTCCAGAAGCGAGCTACTTCACCAAACATGGAGGAATACTGAATCTGAAATCATTGTGTAAGACGCAATTCCATGGACATAGGGTTGCTGTGTCACTAAGATGTGGAGACCACCTGGTGTCAGGGCTGCAGTCTGTCTACCTTTGTGCTAAAGCCAGAGAAGTGGGCAGGAATAGGTCAAGTGCACACGCACACGCATGCTGATGTAATCATATCTTTTTGGGGACTGCTCATTCATTTCTATGGGACAAATGCTAATGCTAACTATGACAGCCTTAACCTCTACCCTGCCCTAACCATAACTATAAATAACCAAAGAAAAAAGATGCAAAGAGTTTTTGCATTTTTAGTTTTTCCACTGCAGTCACAGATTTTTATAAAATAGAATTTAACCATATGGGGACCAGGAAACTCGGTAAAAAAAAAATGGTTATTCATCACGTTGTGAGGACATTTGGTACCCATAAGGTAAGGTATACCTGGACCACACACACGCACAAAGTGTATATTTCTGTATTTTTATGTAATTTTATCTACCCCCAAACAAAAACTCTCAAAAAGGGTCAAAGGTGTTGTTTTCTTCCACAAAATGAAGTTGTCATTGTCTTGTATGGACAACCGTAATGCCACCAGGCCCGTCAGACAAGGGTAAGCTATATCCATTTTGGAGTACTATGCCCATTCACATGCCACATACAACACAAGCAGCTGTCTGAAACAAACAAAACTACATAATTACACAACCTTGAAAAGCAGGGCGAATAAAAGATCCAGTGTCCAGTGAGGCAATAGAAGCAAACTCACTATATGCTTTAAACAGGATTGATGGGACCTTCATTAATTGTCAATACCAAAACAGAATGTATCCCATTTACAGCCTCTCTTGATTTACTCTTAAAACACAAAGCTAAGCATACTGAAAAAATACTATTACCTAAAACACCCTGAGCCACTCAGTCACAAGAGAGATATCAAGAGACTACAATGTTTACCACCACCAAACAATGAATATTTAAAAGCAGTCTAGGAAAACATCAGTAATCTGCTAAAATTGCTTAGGCTATTCAGCTGGATCTTTTCCACCTTAATCACAATATTTACTTCAATATTGGTTTAAACACTAGAACTCATGGCCATAGGTGGAACTTAGCGGGAGAACATTTTAAAATGGATTTGAGAAAGCACCTATTTACACAGTGTGTAGTTAGAGTATGGAATAATTTCCCCGTTATTGTAGTGCAAGCTATAACCATGGGTTCCTTTAAATCAGAACTAGATAAGATTTTAACAACTCTGCACTATCTGTGGAGTTATCCCAAAATGAGCTTGATGGGCCGAATGGCCTCCTGTTGTTTATAAATTTCTTATGTTCTTATCTGAATCTACAGCCTGCACACACCGCGTCAGCCTACAGCACATGGCTCACCCACTCATGCCCCTAGAGGGCAGCATTGCTATGCACCTCAGAGCCAAGCAGCATGTTCAATGAACTGCCAGGTGAATCAGGCTTTTAAAGGCATGCCGCCATAAAAGCTCTCACTTCTCCAGTTACCACCTTCGCCTGAAGCAGAAAGCATTTCCCTGTTTGAGACGTAAGTCTCGAAATGAAAATAGGTCCTAAAACAGGCTGAGGAGACAAAGGCAGACAAACTGTGCATAGATAAATAACAAAAGAAAAAATGTCACAGGATACTCTCATCTCCTTTGAGAGTGAATAGTTTGAACTTCTCTTGTGCCTGTGTAGGCCTTCTACCAAAAGCCTTGCATTATTACTCTGAAATGTTTCTGACTGAGGGGAGATGGAGTTGTGTGGGCCTAGAGCTGTGCTATCCCAGAGACCTGTGGTCCCAGGGCTGCACAATCTTAGAGCTACATAGGCCCCTGTGCAGCCCCAGAGCTTCGCCAGCACAAAGCTGCGTAGTTCCAGAGCTGCGTAGACCCAGAGATGCTCAGTACCAGAGCTGCACAGGCCAAAAGCTGTGCAGTACCAGAGCTGCACAGGCCAAAAGCTGTGCAGTACCAGAGCTGCACAGGCCAATCAATTCAACATCAGCACTCTGAAGGGACACTGGGAGAGCATCTCAGACACACAAACCCCTATAAAGCATCTCATAAAAACAACCATGGTGAGTATTCGAGTCAAGCCAGTTATTATAAATAGGCCAGATGTTTTTATGCGCGTGTGTGTGTGTGTTTCTGTGAGCAGGATGGGGCGTTGAACACACCCTTAATCATGGGTGCCTTTCAGTGGCTGCTTCCACCAACAACGACAGGGATGCTGAGACGAGAGCTTGAGAATACGGATGGGGGGGGCGGATACAAGGATACTTCAATGGTCATTAAGGGCTGGGGAACGCAAGACAGCAGCAGAAGTCGACAGACTGAAGCCCTCCGGTGAAGAGATTGGATAATGTTCGAAAGGCGGCACTCTGAGACAGGTAAAGCAGGTAACAGGTAAAGCAGGTACTGTAACAGGTAAAGCAGGTAACAATATCATGCTGCTTATTTCCATGCTGATAAAGCAAGAGATGACATAAGGACCCTCAAAGGCCTGGGCAGTACATATATACTGATTGGCAGAGGCATTACAAGGCAGATCTCTTGTTATATGAATGTTCTTGTGTTGCACTCTTGACCCTTAAATAATCTTATTAGTTTCTTACTTTGTTAATAGTTAAATGTGTAGTTGTTGTGTAGTTCCTCTTCCAATCCTCCTTACACCTGTACCTGGGCATTCATTGGAAGCTCAGCCTAGTTGTACTCATGCCTGCTTGGTTCCTTGACAGCAGTTATGTTTGCAATGTGCTATTTGTCTCCATTGCATATTACTTTGGAAAAAAGTGTCTGATAAATATGTTAACGCAAAAGTACTGTACATAGCCCTGTATTCAGTACTTAAATCAGGCATCGCACTCAAGAACTGAGTGTGCTGCACTGCATGGAAATGGAAGCAGACATGAGGTTTTGATGCAAACTACAATCTTCTCAAAAATAGAAGGGGTTGCTAAAAGGAGGGATGTACAAGGTCAGCATGAGAAGGATAGCCAGGCACAGCAGTGCCATGCTCAGGTTCCAAGGCAGGTCCTACAATCAGCCATGTGTGAAGCTCACTATTCTCATTCCGAATGACACTATTACAGCACAGTGTTAATATTCCTACAGGGGTCTCAAGATCAGGGGTCCATGGATCAATCCTCACATGAATGCTTTGGGTAAAAAGAGGGTAATTACCAGACAAAGCAAGCCCAGTATTTGTTCCCTCTTAAGCTGTCCCCCTGCATTGGGAGGAAATTAAGCCCACAATTTAGTTCAAAGTCTTGCAGAGATTAAGGGGAGACACCACCCTATTCAAAGTTCCCAGTGTGATGCGATAATTCTGGTGTGTCTCCCAAAAGAACAAATATGACTTCTGAGTGGCTGACATGCTTTAACTTTTGAGAGAATGGAGAATTTTTGTAGTAGACAATTTCTCTGTCATGTATGGTCAGGACACTGGACCCCAAGGGGACAGAAGCAGATTCTTGGGATTGGCAAAATTACTCTGTTCCTTATAAAATTGCCATTATGGAAATATGAGTTAAGAAACAACACAAACAAATAAATAATAAATTTTGAATAATTTTCTTTTAAAAAGATGGTATCGAACCGTAGTAAAATGCTCAAAGAAGTACCCTGTAAGAATTTTAATAGCCCACTCTGAGTTTACGATAAATATTGCTTTAAATATGGGTTTAAATTTAAGTTTTCCATGCGGGACTAATATTTCCATTTTTAGCTCCACCCCTCTCATTATTCCCAAAAAGCTGAAGCCTTTCCTGGATCTAGTCTGCCACGTCCGGTTACTGTGATGATACTATTGTCCAACCTCAACGTGTGTCCCAGTTTATAAAACACATTCTTTACAAGAACCTTCCAGGGAAGCAGAATGGTTCAGCTGAATGAAGCAGCAGGCATATAAGCACACAGAGACATGCAGACACAGGGCTGTTGCAGCGCGAGACAATGACTTGCCCTTGACTTCCCAGCAAGGTAGCCGTTCTCTCAGAATGACCTGTAGTGCTCAGACCTACAGCTGCTGCAAAGACCACCCTCACAAGGAAGCAAGCCCAACAAAACACAGTAATCCCACTGCCACCCAGTCTCATGTATTAATGTCACACACCTGGCCTTCCCCACAAAGGGCTTCAAACACTGCAGAAAAATTATACTGCCTGAGTACTTTTCAACAACTCCCAAACCATGAGGGAAGGCTGTGGTTAGACATTTCATTCTCAGGCTCCTTCTTCCCTGAACCTCCAGCCAATCTCCTGTTCGTATGTCAAGTGGGGGCAAAAGTGTGTTGGCAGGTGCTCTACGCAGATCCAATTAAGAAACGCAATCTGCACTGGAAGCACAGACTGAAGAAGGCATGATGGCAGTTTGATCTAGTTCCATTTCCAAAAATACCTAAAGGTGTTTGAGTCTCATATCAAAGGCACTATTAGCTAACAAGACATTTCTTTGTTTTTTGTTTGTTTCTTTGTTTTTGATCTGTCATCAAGCTTTGTGGGGTATATGTTACCAGCATCAAACTCAACAGGGTTGCTGTGTGGCTTCCAACATAAAACATCACAGAAAAGCTGTGGGATCGCATTTTAATACACCCAATGTATTAAAGTGAAACAGGAATTGCCACATAATGTAGTCATCCATTCATATAACCAAGTGTACTGTAACATACATCCTTATCATTGTACTTGCTATCATGTTGCAGTGTATCTGAAACAGTATACCTAAGGCACCTGGGACCAAATTTCTTGTATTTGCTCAATACTTAACAAAACAAAAGCGGATTCCAGTTCTATCGCTTCCATGAGGTAATCATAAGTTGCTGGGAGGAACATCTGCAGCCCAGACTAAACATGTTGGCTAAAGGAAATGTCTAGGTTGTCAGTCTGCTTCTATAACTGCCTTTGTCTGGAGAAATGCTTTTGGCCAATTTCTCAGGCTGGTCATCAGGGACACCCAGACAGCCCATGTTTTTGCTCCCTCCCAACTCCCCGCCAGACAGTCCACATTTTAGAGAGCTGAGAGGAAGAGAAAATGCCTGAGGGGTCCCCAAAAACCAGCTTGAGATACACTGCTTTAGGTAAACAGGAGTGATAATTATTAGTTAGCTTGAAGGTTACACACACAAATCTGTGATGAGTAGGAGGCAATTCTCTGAAAAATAATGATTCCTTCAATTAATTTTATGCAGAATATCTTATTCTGAGTTGGTTTAATAGCAGTGCTGCTTCATACAGGCAGCATTCTGGAGTGATTGCACAGACTTCTTGCTAGATACCTTTATTGTGCCATTTATATGCCATGATAGAAGACTATGAGCAAGACTGGGCAATGGAATAAATGAAGCGGAGCACCTTGTGTGTTGGGGCAACAGGGTGAAGCCAGCAAAAGCCAAAAGGCTTAACAAGCTCATCAGGAGGGCTGGCTCAGGACTGGTAATGGAGCTGGACTCCCAAGTGAATGTTGCTGGGGAGATGATGCTGTGCAAGCTTGCTGGCATCCTGGAAACCACCTCTCACCCTCTCCACTGCATCCTGAACACTAAACAGAGCTCCATCAGTAGGAGACTTAGATCGCTAATGTACTCCACCCTATGCCACAGGAGCTTCATCAGCAAGAGGCTTGTATCACCAAAGTGCTCCATAGGAGCTCCTTTAGCAAGAGACTGATATCACCAAGGTGAATCACCCAGTGCCAGAGGAGCTCCTTCCTCCCTGTGGCTGTTAGACTGTCCAACTCCCGCTTCTGTCAGGAGAAGATGTCTGCCTGTTTTTATTCATTGTCTGATTCATTGCCCATTATCCTGTATTTTTCCACATTATGATAGCTTTTTTTTTTTTTTTACTATCTTTCACACATGCCACTCACTTTAGTTACATATTCCATCTTTGTATACTTCTTTCTGTATACAGTGGTACCTCATTTCTCGAACTTAATCTGTTCCGGATTCCGGATCGAATCCTAAAAAGTTCGAGTTCTGGTCGAATTTTTCCCATAAGAAATAATGGAAAACCAATTAATTGGTCCCCCCCCCTCCCAAAAAAAAAAAAAAATACACCTAAATATGTTTTTTAGCATTTAAACACAAAATGAACAGGACAAAACAAGAAGAGCATTTTTTTCTTAATGGCTTCCAAAACGATAACAATCTTATCCCAACATTAGCCCTGTCCTGCCCTGATTGTCTGCTCCTTCCGTGTGCCATGCCCCCTCGTTAACCTCATGTGCAGGATCCCCATGTTATCAGCTGTTTCTGGTTGTTGTCATTAGTCCTCTGTGTTAAGTCGGCGTTTCAGTTTGTTTCCCCAGTCCGGTCATTGGGTGCCTTCGACTTGTTTACAGCACTGGCTTAAAGCAACGCATTCTGATCCTGATGCAATGCATTACGGTTAGATGCATTGCGACATCTCACCCGGCTCCGTAAACTGGAACCGCCTATGTGATTACACAGCTTTGCCCATATTGGCTGAAGAATTTAGTTACACGCATGACGTTTGTAGCCCTGGCAGCTCCAATGCATAATCTACTATTTCTCCCAAATATCATGTGAAGTAATGAGAACTGGTTTTCAGTTAATTTACTTGGTAAAATAAAGTTTAGATAAATGACATAAATGCTCTAACAGTACACGTAAATTAGTGGTTTATTTATTGTTAGTTACTGTAATGTTGTGCTGCTTTATTTGGTTAATCATCCAGTCTGTGAAGAAGGC
>JABFEA020000099.1:583411-597610 GCA_019775915.2 Cyphomyrus plagiostoma | reverse complement strand
AAAATTGAACCCTGCGGTACCCCACTATGAACACAGGCCCACTGTGACATTGTACCTCTTATAACTACTCGCTGTTTTCTGTTTCCTAATTATTATAGTAGTTCCCTATTACTTCATTACGAACTATTGAGTATTGCAGGTCTCATTGGGAATTATCTACTAACTTTGGATTATTTCTAATAACTACTAGTTCATTACTGATCAAATGAACAGTGCTTTTTTTTTGGACTAACTGGGATGTATAGGCTACTGTTCTCAGTGGTTTTTGGCATTTTTTTCCATTTGGAAAAACAGGCTTGTTTTTTCCTAGTTGTTTGTATGACATACAAAATGTTACTGCCTAAAATATGTAAAGAAATACGGAAGGAATGGGGCACACGCGAAAACACTGAACAATGCCGCTTGAAAATCAAAAACCATAATTAAATCATTTGTTTGCTTTCAAAAGACTGAATTAGCAGCATCTGATCGGCTTAGCCAAAGTAAGTGTACCTACATAAACGTAAATGATGGTAGCATCCATGCAATATGGATATTATACTGTGATAGAAGCTGACATAACATGACATAACAATAAAATGCATTTTCCAGCCTAAACTGTTAGTTTTAATGTTGGGCTGTTTGTTTAAATGATTTAAGCTGCGTGTTGTGACAATGTCAATCAGGGGCGGTCACCGTACCAGTACTGAAAGCCAATGGAAAACCAACACGAAAGAAGTACCATACTTTCGGAACTTTATGGAAGTACCGAAAGTACGGTACCTGGTGCCCATTGTGAGTTTGGTGCATATTTGCAAGATGCACTACGGGACAGATTTGATTGTGGACTTCAGAAGCACCTTTCCAGATGTGCAAAATAGTGTGCGACTTTGTTTGCAAACACGCATACACATACTGTTAAACTGTAGGTACGGGTTTGCTAAACCATGTACTGGGATTCCTGAATTGTGGGGACGGACATGTAAAACCGATCACAAATCACAAATTTATTTCTCATCTGAACCAAGGCAGGCTCCATACGTAGCAAAACGCTACATCAAAAATATCACAGGTCGTCGTTACGACCTATGGGACTTAGGACTAGCCGACTTAACGGTCAACCGAACAGGGGTTACGGAAGATTCAGAACACCTCATACGGAAAACTTAATTCCCCCATGTTCCCCCTGTGGCAAGCTGATTTGAAATCATTACATCACCCGCTATGCCATATTTAGATGGTTTCTCAGTTATCTTAACATCTTTCTACAAAAGGTAAACAAGCCATGTATGCGGAAACATTCCATTTCTTTTCCATGTTTCTGTGTTTTTAAAGAAAATTAAGTGGGAACCAAATCCTGGATAATAGGAAATAATGTTTACTCCTCACATTTGGGTCAAGAAGTAAGAGGGATAGATGAAAATAATTCACATACATTATTACATGTGCATAATGCAGTATTATCAGATCTGGGGTCCAGAGTTTCTGCATGTCTGTTTCAGAAGGGGGAACCAAATATCCTGGATTTCAGAAAATAATGTTTCCCCTGACACCTGGGCCAAGGAATATGTGACATGCTTGAAAATAATCTAGAAGCATAATTACATGTGTATGAATTAACATTATTGGTATTCAGTTCAAAAGTTTCTGCTTACCTGCTTTAAGGGGAGGAATAAATATCCTGGATTTCAGGATATAATTTTTCCCTGTCATATTTGAGTAGAGAAGCGTATAAGATGGCTGAAAGTACCTTTTTACATGTAAAGATATTTGTATAACCAATTTAAAGTGGTGCTGTCTGGACCTGCTCGATCCTTCCATGTGCCACGCCCCCCTCATTACCTCGTGTGAATTCCCGATTGTTGTCAGCTGTTTTGCATTCCCTTAGACTTGTGTATTTAAGTCCGCATCGGAGTTTGTATCCCCAGATCGATCATTAACGTGTGTACCCAGTGTTGCCTGTCTACCCTAAATAAACCCCGTACTTTGGATCTCTGCCTGTTTGATTTGTCATTCTCCCCGTCCTGCTTGCTCGTCGAACTGTGGACATAACAGGTGCCTTGCAGTTTCTGTATCTGTGTGATATCCAGGCCCGGCTTCACGGGGAGTCCAGGGGGGTATTCCATGAAGCAGGCTTAAGGGAAAGTCTGACTTATTTCGCCAAGTCAGTCTTGCCTAAGTGGGAGTTCCGTTCAATCAACGTGTCTTAAATGTATCCCTGCAGAATTAGCATGGTACTTTAGGCCTGCGAACAAGCCTCGTCCGGACCAGGCTAACTGTCTCGCTTAATTTAGCGTTGTCTCAAAAAGCGTCGGTCGTGTGGGAAGTTGGAACAGATTCCCATAAGATCGTTCCGTCGGACAAAATTCTGCGATCTTACTATTCATGTCATGTAATCTGTTGAATCATGTCCTCATCTGACATTATATTTTACATTATCTGATTGATTTTTTTTGTTAATGTGTAAGGTGTACCAAAATGACATGAGGGGAGAGTGAGTCTTGTATATACCGTACGCATATAAAAAAACGGAACCCTGTAGTCAGTGCTGTAAACATGACAAGAAAGCAGAGAATAATATGGAGAACAGAGCTGAGATTGCTACATAATCAGTGTGATACAGCCTTTAAAATCACGTTTTAGCATTCCAATTAATTCCAAAATAATTACAGTGAAATCCCATTATAGTGGACTCACTTATACCGGAATATGGTCTATAACAGACAAGGTCTGTTGGTCCAAGTGTTTCGGGCAATTCAGTTTCCCTGTTTCCCCTGTCGTGTGCTGATTTGTACACGGTTTCGCTGTTGTTTTCATGTCTTTTTACTTAGCTCTTGAGGTAAACAATTAAGCCATATATTTTAAAACATCACATGCCTTTTCAATGTTTTTTGTTTTTACAGATAGTAAATGAAAGTATTTCATTCGCTGGATAGAGATATTTCTTGATGAAAACAGTACAATATATTGCTTATAAGTGTATATTATGCGTGACAATCTTACTGTATTAACGTGTAATAATGAACCTGAGTGATTTTCAGACATCTCACATACCTATTTGCTTTAATATTAGGGGAAACACTATTTCCTGATAGACAAGGGAAACATAGGGAAACCAAATTGCCCGGAACACTGGTGATATCCAGCGCAGATAAGTATGTAGTCGGGATTATTAATAGTCACGCATCTGGTCAGGTCAAATTGGATTACTACATTTACAATATAATAATTTATACCACATGTGTGCCTGCTGAGGTGTGGCATGAGTAAATGAAGTCCTTTAGTTGTGTTCTGGGCATACAGCAACTCTGGGTGTAACGGACTGTTTTGCCAGGTCCCTTGAAGTCCGTTATAACGGTATTTTACTGTAAAATAAAGGCATATGCATATTACAAAGGTGAATCATGAAATGCAATCACTGTAATTGGGAAAAAAAATCCGTTAAAATAATATGAACAGGAAGATATCTTTATATTTTTAGTCAGTGTCTACTTTGAAAGTTTACTACTAAAATAGCAAAGACAATATCCGGCTATTTGTGCAGAACATTTCACGCGGATTTGATTTAAAGTATACGACGGAGATCAAATAATAATATACAATAATAATGACAGGTGAAATCAACCCAGAAGGGTCCCCCTTGGTTATGGTGATCGAACCAGCAGCTTTCGCATTATAAGGCGATAGCATAAACCATCGTACCACCATACTGAACACTGGTAACATTTACGTAACTTTACATTTAGTAAACATTTAGTGACATTTAGTCTGTCTGCAATTCATTGCCAAGTCAACTCTCTGGCTGTGTTTATTGCCACAGTATTGCCATTTTTAACGATTACATCTTTGTATTTTTCATATAGCTCCATCAGCAGCGTTTATTCTGCAGCGGAAAGAAACACCGCTCTCGCTTTATAGGCTTTCCGACTCCTTTGGTCTATCTATCGTTCATCCATTTATTTGGGCTTCTTAAATATCGCGGGTGTGCACACTAAGTGAGACTATGCAAGTCTGTCTTGAATGAACCTTGATTAATTAAAAGTGTGTTTGTGGAACGACGTGAGGCTAAGTTTAGAGATGAAGGAAGGTTAAGACTTTTTCGGGAAAGTCTGCCTATTTGTAGTTACCTTCATGGAATACCCCCCAGGATGGGCCTGGCTCACCTACTGCAATCACATGGCTGGCCCACCTAGCCAAGAGGGGGAAGAAATACAGAAAAACGTGTTCTTCTTCCAAGGATATATATGTGATTGTGTATATTTTTTCATTTAATTTTCTGCAAAACTGTATCTTTGATTTGTGCATAAATGTTAAAATATTAATATTCTCGGACTCTGTACATACTATCACCATTCATACGAATGAACCCAATCAGTGTTAACCTTGATATTTCTATTAGAGCTGTAATATTCGGTTCCTTTTTAGGATTCGTCTCCCTCTGAGTCACTCACTAAACTGCTCCGGGTGAGTGAGTCACTTGAGTCAGTACTGCCAGCTGAAACGTTTGTTTTTCATAGAAGAAAGTATATGTGGCTTGTGATGAGAATGAATGCACTTTGAAATAAATGACAAAGTATTAAGACAAGAGTGATAAATATTTCTTTTCAAGTAGCACACACCAAAAACGAATCATACAAAATGTAAATTAGACATGACAACAAATGGAACAAAAATGAAAAATGAGCAAATTAGAACATTGCCTAAGAATAAAATGTCAAATAATATTTGCAATTGAAATACAAATACAAAATGTACTAATTGCTTATAGCCAAAAGGCAAAAAATGAAATGTTAAATATAAAAACATTGGCCAAATGGAGAAAACCAGCTAACTGTGCAAATCAGAAGTTGGCCAAAAATAAAATTCTAAAATAATGCATATGCAAAATGTGCAGACTACTTTTAACATAACAAATGTGCAAATTACTTTTAACCTAACAAAAGTGTTAGATATAAGAACAACAGCAAATGGAAGAAAAAATGCAAAATGTGCAAATTGCTGAGCATATAGGCTAAAAATAAAATGTTAAATATTAAAACACCAATGGGAGTAAACAAGCAACATGTGCAACTGAAAACTAAGAATAACACATGTCTATAGTCAATATAGAAGTATTGTAGGGAAATAAACACCTATATACATACTATGGAATTTGTTTTCTAGGTTAGCATTTAAAAAATACCAGCTGTTGCAATTTTGAACCGCTGAGTGTTACGTCCTGCGACGTCCGTCCTGTTCCTGCCCTTCGTGTGCCACGCCCCCCTCATTACCTCGTGTGATTCCCGATTGATTCCACCCGTGTGGCGTAGCCGCACGCCAGTCCCGTGATTCGTCTTTGTTTGTATTTAAGTCTGCGCCAGCGTCTGTTCCGGCAGACGCGGCATAAAACGTTGTTTATGTCAGTGTGTGGGACAATAAACCCTGTTTTCACGATCTCCTGCCTGGATCTCCCTCTCTCGCCGTTCTGCGCACCCGAGATCACAACAGTATGCCGCGTCTCCGGAAATGCACGGAGCAGCAGACCGAAGCTGAACGGCTCGGTCTGCTGCAAGACTTCGTGCTATGGCGGCACCAGCCCGACGTGAAACGGAACCCCGAAGCCCTGGAGCTGGCCAGCCGAGGTTTTGCCCTCTTGTCAGAGGAGCGCCCGGCTGGTCAGCAGTATCCGCTGACCCGAGCGCGAAAGCTCCTCCACCGCCTGCTCAAGGTAATCGGCGAAGGAGAGGAGAGGAGCGTCACGCCTGATCAGGGCTGGACGAGCTTGTCCCTGGGCGCTTGCTCGCTCAGCCCAGCCAGGGAGGAAGACGGAGATCTAGGGAGCTCCGCGTTCGCGTGGGCTGACGCCGCGGAAGCCTGGGGCTACCTCCGCAGTGTTCGAAAGCCACCGTGGGAGGCGTACGCCTGCTGGTCACCCCACAATGCTGGGAGGTGGATCGGTCCAGTGAACGACCCCGTCCTAAGGATCCCTGGGGCTCTTAAAGGTGCAGTACCCAGTCGACCGGCGCTGGACTTACCTCTGCTTGAGCTGACTGAGGTGGGCTGCGAGGCGCCTTTGACGACGGCTGCATTGTCTGAAGCCACTCAGCCCGCAGCCGCTGCCCAGCCCGCAGCCGCTGCCCAGCCCTCAGCCGCTGCCCAGCCCTCAGCCGCCGCCGCT
This sequence comes from Cyphomyrus plagiostoma, assembly GCA_019775915.2. NCBI lineage: Eukaryota > Metazoa > Chordata > Actinopteri > Osteoglossiformes > Mormyridae > Cyphomyrus > Cyphomyrus plagiostoma. Next base: position 591,474 of record JABFEA020000099.1, on the reverse strand, counting down.
GCCCAGCCCGCAGCCAATCCGGCTGCCCAGCCCGCAACTACCGCTGCCCTGCCGGCTACCAAGCATACAGCCGAGCCCTCTGCCCTCCGCGCAGCTGAGCCCGCTGCCCTCCACGCCGCCGAGCCCGCTACCCCCCAGGCAGCTGCCGCGGCCGCCTCTCCGGGGGCTGCACCCCATGCAGCTTCGCCAGCGGCCGCCGCTCCGGAGGCTGCACCCCACGCAGCCTCGCCCACGGCTCCGGAGGCCGCCACGCCGGCGCCCTCGCCCGCGGCTCCAGAGGCCGCCACACCCGCCGCCCCTGAGGCCGCCACTCCTGCTCCCTCGTTCGTCGCCGCCGCTCCGGGGGCCGCCTCGGTCGCATCAGGGCGTTCCTGGGGCATGCCCGGAGGGCAAGCCTTTGGGGGGGGGTTCTCCGCGGTTTTCGACGCCCCTGCAGGTCCCGCGGTCCCCTTAGCTCCTACCTGCTCCGTAGCTCCGGCTAATCTCGCAACCCAGGCATGCTTCGTAGCTCATGCCTGTCCCGTAGCGCCTACCTGTCTCGTAGCCCATGCCAGCTCCGTGGCCCTTGCTATTCCCGTAACCCTTGCCTGCTCCGGGGCCCCGGCTAGTCCCGTGGCCCCTGCCTGTCCCGTGGCCCCTGCCTGTCCCGTAGCCCTTGCCTGCTCCGTGGCCACGGCTAGTCCCGTAACCCTTGCTGGCTCTGGGGCCCCGGCTAGTCCCGTAGCCCCGGCCTGCCTCGTGGCCCCGGCTAGAGCCGCGGCCTCGCCAGCAGTTCCCAGAGCTCCTGCCCGTTCCGTAGCTCCTGCCCGTTCCGTGGTTCCCGCGGCCTCGCCCGCGGTCCCCAGAGCTCCTGCCCGTTCCGTAGCTCCTGCCCGTCCCGTGTCACCGCCGGTCCCCGAGTCCTCGTCCCTCCCGGTCCCTGCTCGGTCCTCGTCCCTCCCGGTCCCCGCTCGGTCCTTGTCCCTCCCAGTCCCCGCTCAGTCCTCGTACCCCTCGGTCCCCGCTCCGCCCGCGGCTCTGTCCGCGTCCCCGCCTCCGCCCGCGGCTCTGTCCGCGTCCCCGCCTGTCCCGGTTCCGCCCGCAGCCCCGAAGGGGTGGAGTCTCGCGAGGCTCCCGCCTCTCCGTGTCCCAGAAGGGAAGGGGGCACAAGAGGAGGGTCCGGGTCCCTCCAGTCTCGCCCTCAGCCGCGTCCGTGCGGCCCTTGGCCGTCGCCCGGTGGATGCCCACGGGTCCTCCGGTCCTTGGGCCCCAGTATTTAAGGTTCAGTAATATTCTGTGTATAATATAGCTTAAAAGTAGCCAAGTTAGGCAAATTTTATTTTCTGTCTGAAATATATCCTGTTTTAGTAGAAATATTGTATACTACTTAAAGTACGTATGATGGAGGATGATCCACAAACACGTACATATATGCATGCACACAGACACCTGAGCTACATACACAGGTGCACACACACAGACCCATGCACGCATAAAAACATACACACATGCTCATATAACTACACTGATATGCATCTGTACACATGCACACAGTGGCTAAGATGTCAGATAACTTTAGGGTGTACATGCTTGGAAATTAGAAGCCTCATAGAACGCTTCGCTGTCATAGGACTTCTGTCTGAAAAATCAATTTTTTATATGTAATTGCCCCCCAAAAAAACTTCCTGGCCCACCCTGTTACCGAGAGCTGTACAAAAACATTTCTGTCAGCTGTAGTTGAAAAACGTAAGGACTAAATTGCCTACAGTCAAAATTTGAATAAACATCAATCGTCACGCGTACTATACATGATGTCCCACAACAATACTACCATTTTCTGTATTTTACCACAAAACACAATGTTTTAAAGTTTCAGCTATCTTTAATGAGTAAACAAATAGACAAGCGATGTTCTTGCATAAATGTTTTGTCTACCTCAGCACATTAAAGACATCAAGTGAGACATACATCTAACTACAAAGTAACCAGTGATGTCATTATTTCAAATCAGCACATGTCTGGGAGAACATCAGGGAACTGACTTTTCCATAACACCTGCAACGTGAGCATCCCCGCATTGTTATTCTCGTGCTCAGGCTACTATGCCCAGGGCTCAAAGTACAGAATAGATTTCGTATCCGTTTGTATAGCAATAATGAACTAAGAATAAACACTGAACAATATAACTCAAAGATGATATGATTTTATTATACAGTATACTATTAAATAATAATTTTTCTATCGGTTCTTGAACAGATTATACCTGGGTTTTTTTGTACGCATTTATGTGTAAAAAACCTAAGCCTAACCTTTTTAATTTTCACACAGCAATTGTGAAGTACTTTTGGTTTACACCAAATAGACACCTTTTTGAACCCTTATTGTGATTTGACATTACATTGTTAAACATATAGATTTTCATATTCCTTTTAAGATATACATATATAATTTTTTTAAAACTTGGTTTAAGTGTATCCTACAGCACAAATACTAAGTACAGTAGTACCTCAGAACTCGAATTTAATCCGTTCAGAACTTCAGATCGAATCCTAAAAAGTTAGAGTTGTGATCGAATTTTCCTCTTAAGAAATAATGGAAGACCAATTAATTGGTTCCCGGCCCCAAAAATTACACCAAAATATGTTTTTTTTTTTTTGGCATTTAAACACATAATAAACCAGATAAAACAAAAAGAATATATATTGTTCTAAACACATTTAAGCACATTTATCAAAACATTAATTTGTAAAGGAGGAAAATAAATATATCCAAACAATGTGTCTTGCCACGATCATCTGCTCCTTCCGTAGGCGACACCCCCTCATTAACCTCATGTATAATCCCCATGTGATCAGATGTTTCTGGCTGTTGTCATTAGTCTTCTGTATTTCGTCCATGTTTTCAGTTTCTTTCCCCAGCCCGGTCATTGTATTGTTCATCTGCATTTTGCCTGCCTTGCCTGTAATTAAACCCCGTATTCCCCGATACCCTGATGTCTGCGCCTTTGTCTCCATTCAGTTCCCGCTCAGCACGGCAATATTATTATAATTAAATGTATTAACGTTATTATTAATATTAAAATACTTACTAAGAAATCTTTATTTTAAAATTTATTTTATTATATAATAATTACTGTTACTGTCTATCATTGTCTAAATGTATTTTTACTGTCTAAATATATGTATTGAGGTAGTGTAAATATGCACGATGCTATCAAAGAGCATGCGAGACTTAGATTAAAGTGTTTCCCAATGTTTCAGCTGTGAGATGTGCTGCATGACTCATTTCCCCTTGCGTGCCAGTTTTCTTAGGTTGGAGTTCATGGTTTGACTTGTGAGATTCAGATCGAGTTCTAAGTAATTTTTTTTCGAACAGGTTATATTCGTTAAATTCAGGTTCTAATGAGTTTGAGAACTGAGGTACTACTGTATTACCGGACGAAATAGCTATGTTGCAGTGGGGTACTTTTTCTCTGTAGCTTGTAGTGTAGCTAGCTACTATATTAAAACAGTAACTTGGCTGTAGCTTAGCTCCTTTTAACCAGAAGTAGCTTGCAGCTTGAAAGGCTACCATTTAAGCGTAGCTTCTCCAATACTGCGAATAGGGTAACTAATAATTAGTTTTATTATTAAAACTAATAAAATATTCCATCATACCTGGATCCTGTCCTTGCACTGTTTTGAAAATGTCACTCACCATTCTGTGTATTTTGAATATTTTCAGGTTTAGCAGCATTGTAACAGGGCAATGATGCTGAAAATTCAGTTTGGATCACAGCAAATCAATCAATTCAATCCATTTAAAATTTATTCAAACAGAAAATAGCTATTTTAAAGATTAAAATAAAGATAAAAATTGTACAGATTTTGCTGTACCTTGGTTCAAATAAATGCAGGTTTGGTGAGTAAAAAAAGTCTTACAGTTGAAAAGCTTTTGACTGGTAGTGTATATTTTGTCCCAGTAGAACTGTCAGTCGTAATGTGAAAACAAAATTACTGAATTATCTCAAATTAAATGCAGTGGTCAGTATTACTGAGGGTATTTTTCTATCAAAGTAGACACATCAAATAATGACTGAGGTGAAAAGACGAAGAAGAAAACTCAAGCCACTGGAGGAGGCCATACAGTTTGCTAATCTGAAGAAGGACAAACATGGGCTTGAGGGCAGATTCATCAGTGATTTTAAAGGTGAGTTAAATGTTCTGATTGATTATTGTTATAGGGTTAGTTCACTCTCCTCCAATAATATGACCACTACTCAAAATGCAATTCACCAAGACAGATTCCCATTCTCTACTGATTTCCATGGTATTTATTTCCATACTGAGGATTTCAGTGGGAACCAGCATTTGATGGTAAATTAATCATAACAGAATTTTCATGTTTGGGTGAACTATTCCTCTAAAGCTGTCTCTGGTTCATTATGTATTATTCTCAATGATGATGTTACATTTTTATTGTTGTTTAGGCAGGGGTGTGTTCAGCTGCACTGAGTTTGATAAGGGTGATTTTCTGCTGGAATACAGAGGTGACCTAATAAGCAAGGAGGAGTATGAGCGGAGGCATGACGCCCTGAAAGTGTTCTTACTTGAGTTTCGATACAACAGATAACTTTTCTGGTATGTACAAGTGTTTGATGTACACGTTTATTTTTAATTAAATCGCATAATTGAAAATGTGGCACTCCCGTCACGCATTGTATTTCCCATGCGGAAAAATTATTTCTAGGCTAATATGCCACAGCGCCCAATATTTCTCAGACCGCGGCACAGTAGCGCCTCACTAAAACTTGAATAAAACTAGCGCATATCCGCTGCAGTCTAATATGGTGCGTTCGTTTTTTTCTCGGAACTCGGAAATTAAGAGTTGAGTGACATCACATCCAGCAAGCTCCCGTTCAACCTACCACATCTCGGAACAAACATGGCTGCCTCCATGAACACGCTGCTGTGTGTTGTTGATTTATATTTTAGCAGATTTGGAATGAGATTATTTTTTCAGAGACAAAGAAACAAGAAATACGAACTATTCAAACCACATTTAAAGCTTTATAAAATATTTTAGTACATTCATAGCGATATTCTTTTTTCGAGAGGCAAACAAACTACAAACAAGCCAAAGACACTAACAAGTCTGGTAAAAATCTGATATTGCATGCTAGGAAACCGTTTATGGTCATGATATGGTATTCTCTAAACCGAACACGTGCAATTACATTTAAAAGGATTAATACAATTAACAAAATAAACAATTAAAAAAAACTTATAAAATACAATTACTGTTGAGTGTGTAAACCGCCATGTTGAAATTATGTCACAGAGGCAACTTGGACAACAAAATCTTGTCCGACATCAATGTCATAAAAGAGGCAGGTTTCCGACGGGAAGTGACGTTTTTTGTGATGTTTCGTGACGTTTTTATCCGAGTTCCGACTTGGAGAGAACCAACGCACCATTAGAGCCTGTCACTTACCAGCCAATCAAAAAAAAAAGAAAGGGCCTACACAATAGCCAATCAGAAAATAGTACTATTGTATCTGGGTAAAATGCAACACAACACCCAATGAAAAGGCATCCTGCGGAATGTCACTCTTGCCTGTTTTCAAAACTTGAGAGCCCTGATAGTAATCTGTGAATGAAAACTGGAGCATAACAATGTCCACAGCAAATGTTGCATAGTATCTATATGCCTGCCTTGTTATAGGCTGAACAGGAGGTGTAAACATAGCCATCTTGCTTTTTTGGATATGCTGAGTCTTTTGGATGCTTGTCAGCAGAAGCAGCTGTGAAACCCTACGTGCTTCTGTTGGAGGTTCTTAATGGATGCATGCACATGCTTACGCAGGTGGGTGTTAGCATAATATTGTGCTAGAGGAGCAGCTGACAACAACACAAATGTCAGATAGATGGGAAGATAGGATCTATGCTACGCAAACTGCACATCCACAACCAAGGCTGGGCACTGGTATCCTACTCACACCTTTACCCATGACAGTTATACTCAGCTCCATGAATGAACCGCATTAGTGTATCATTAATTACGAATGGTCTTAGCCATGTCACTGAATAATAATAATGATAAAAATAACTATAATGATGATTAATAAAAAAAATATGAATAAGAAATGACAGAAATACTGTGAAGCAATGAGTTAGAATACAGGTATTTATGAATCGCCTGACATGTTAAACCAGTGGTTCTCAATCCTGTTCCTGGCGCACCCCTGTCAGAATGTTTTCATTCCAACCCTACCTTATTCAGGCTCCTTAATAGGCTAAAGCCAGTTTCAGACTGAACGCGGCATGCGCTGTGCTTGTGGAGCTTGTGCAAGCTCTATGGTCAAAGATGAACTTTGTTGAACTATGACCGCTGAGCGCTGTGACGCATTTTTGCGCGATCAATAGAAACAATGCACTGAAATTGAAATGGGGGAAAACTTATAGCTCTGGGAACTCAGACACAATCACACAAGCATTTTTGAGTGTGAAATATACATTGTTGCTACTGACCGTGAGCCGAAATGACAGGAGAGAGTTTTGAAAAACACGCCTACTCTTTGCGCTGAAGCCCCGCGCAAGCACAGCGCGTTGAGCAGACACTGCTGTTTTTTTAAATGGGGCGCGTGTAAGACTGGAGGCCTCGCAGGCCCCGTCAAACTGAGCTCTGGCAAGCCTGTAATACTTCACCCAGCATCCTGAAGCAAAGGTCCACCGGCTCCGACAAGACTGGACCCAAATCTCCCTGATCACCACATCAAAAGAGACACCTCACCCCCCACTGGACAGCCAGAACCCTGCAGCCAAAGTCCAGTGACAAGACCTGATTGTGTCAAAACACAGATGTACCCTACACTCACTAACTCACACTAACACAAGAGGTATCAATTAGGAACACACACACCCAGGTCTCGTTTGAATGGTCACAATACGGTGGACACAATACTCTCAACCTCTCAACCTTTTCACATAAGGGAAATATAGAATGTAAGATTAAACCCACCAAAGTGGAGGATCTTGTCACCTGATAGAACAAATGAATTCTTACATTCCTCCTAAAACAATTTGATTGGCTGAAAGTCTGAAAATTGATAAGATCAACAGTTCTCCAGGACACACACACAAGATCAAAGCAGGCCCTAAAATAATCAGTCACAACCTTTGGTACAGTATGTCACTTTGTTTGGAATACTTAAGGAAGGGCTCCAGAACAGCATGGGTAGTCACTCTGTAATCAGAGCTCCTACATAGTGCTGTATGAATCTCCATCTGTAATTAGATATTTTCTGCAGTTACTATGTGTCCACTCAGCTGAGGTATGGAATTGTTGTATACTTTTAATTGGATTATATAGGACTTGTGGCCACATGTCAAAATGATTGTAATGTTATATTTGGTTAAATTGATGTGATATGTCTGACTTTGCTAAACCTCTGCATGTTCCTCAGAGACTGGGGTTATTCTAACACTCTCTTGCAGCCTCTGACTCGACCCCGTTTCTTCGAGACCTGATACGGCTGCCCAAGTTGAGTTATGGTGAATACCGGCTCAGTCTCTGAGGTGTGCACATGCTGGGTTACGGAAAAAGACCGTCTCAGCCTCCGAGGCGCGCACACGCTGAGTTACCGCACAAAGTCCAGCTCAGCCTCTGAGGCGCGCACACGCTGGGTTACGGTAAAACACCGGCCCAGCCTCTGAGGCATGCACACGCTGAGTTACGGTGAAAAACACCAGCCCAGCCTCTGAGGCGCGCACACGCTGAGTTACGGTAAAACACCGGCCCAGCATCTGAGGTGCGCACACGCTGAGTTACGGTAAAACACCGGCCCAGCATCTGAGGCGCGCACACGCTGAGTTACGGTAAAACAGACGTTGTGCCGCCCCCATTTTGGACCGAACGCTGTACATATAGAACATGCGGCAGTCAAAAGCGCCTAAAGGTAGCAACTTAAAACGAAATCATTTGTATCATTTTCCCCCTTCTGTCATTTATTAGAATAGTAGTATAATGTTAGTTATTAGAATACTTTAATGCCTCTGAAATTACCGGTGTTGAACAGATGTGACGCATGTAAAAATTATGTATTA
>JABFEA020000099.1:566514-583158 GCA_019775915.2 Cyphomyrus plagiostoma | reverse complement strand
TATTAGTTAAGTTCTCCCCAAGCGAGCTTGATGGGCCGAATGGCCTCCTCTCGTTTGTATAGTTCTTATGTTCTAAAAAGTCTAACCATGATTTGGCATTTTTATGAATAGGTGTTTTTTGTTTAGATACTTTTCTATCTCAGAATTTTATAAAGTTTTTAAGAGACCAGGAATAGAGGAAGATACTTGTTACAGTCAGTTCTGTTTTGCTTTATTTTATGTTTGCCCTTTAACATATTAATATTTAATATTTGCAATATTATACAATTTTGGACATCGTTACATTATTATATGGCTATATTTTTTTGAATACTTGAAAATCAGTAACCTATCACTTTAAGGTAATTTTGTATGTAAATAGTAAAATTTGTTGGAAAATAAGTATTTGTTTACTAATATTGTTTCTTTCAATGTATTCATTCTAGAATGTATTCATTCATGTCAGAATAGGGTTATTTTTATTATTATTTTGATTATTACATTATTACATGGAACGGCATTGTGAAACCCTAATATCGATAATTATCGATATTGGTCAATACAGGAAAAAATATTGTGATAATGTTTTTTGCCATATCGCCCGGCTCTACTTGGCCCACTACGAAATACCATACCAAGCACCACAGAATACCTCTGCGATGACTTTGAAGTTTTTACTGTTGTGCACCACCCCCCCTGCCACTGTGCCAGTTTCCTTCTGTACTCCAAAGACATGTAGTTAGGCTAACGGGCACCTCTGAACTGTGTCGGTGCCCTGCAGTGATGGACCTCATCTTTGCTGCCTGGCACATTATCCATGTGACCTTGCTTAACACATTATCCAGATATCTCTGCCTGGCATGTTATCCAAGTGACTCTAACCAAGATGAGAAGTTTGAAGATGGATAGAAAACAGATGTCATGTGTGGCATGCACTCATTCATTCACAACACAAAACATTTTGATATTAAGCCCTTGCTAAGCAGATAATAACAAATTCTCACCATCAGAGAGTAAAAGTGGACTTTTTGATCAAGTGAGATAACGGATAACAGATTTAAGTAGTTTGAGGAATCAGAGGGTGCAGCCACCTCCTTCCTTCTTTCCTTTCGGTGGCCAGCCGAATGTCACCCGATTAACAGTGTCACCATGGCAGAGCAGCGATGGTGAAGCTGATCTTCACAATGCCCTTATGATAATAATAGCAGCATCTACAACTCCCAGCTGATAAAGACTGTTCTCAGCATGTAGCTGTTCAGTACCCTGTTAACATGCCTTCAAGGTTATGCTGGTAGTCATTCAGCCAGTGATTCAATGCTAGTGGGACCTAGCAGATTACTGGTGCTCAATAATGCCCCACCTATAGCGGTGAGGACACCCCCGGGCTAATACATGCACCTCCCAAAACACGTGTCTGGTTACGTAGACAACCTTGTTTTGAAGATTTTAAGGCCATTTTCTGAACTCACAGCCACCACAGACTGAGTGAGTGTGTTGGGGCAGGGTAGCAGATAGAGCGAGCCCTGACCCTGCCTCCCTGTCTCACTCTGCCTCCCCTCTCAACCTGCCTCCCTGTCTCACTCTGCCTCCCCTCTCTCAACCTGCCTCCCTGTCTCACTCTGCCTCCCATCTCTCATCCTGCCTCCCTGTCTCACCCTGACCCTGCCTCCCTGTCTCACTCTGCCTCCCCTCTCTCAACCTACCTCCCTGCCTCACCCTGACCCTGCCTCCCTGCCTCACTCTGCCTCCCCTCTCTCAACCTGCCTCCCTGTCTCACCCTGACCCTGCCTCCCTGTCTCACCCTGACCCTGCCTCCCTGTCTCACTCTGCCTCCCCTCTCTCACCCTGATCCTGCCTCCCTGTTTCATCCTGCCCCCCTCTCTCATCTCTTCCCCTGCCTTCTTCTATCAAGCTGTCTCCACTTGCAGAGTTAATTGCCTCCCTCTGGCCCCTGCAGAGGTGTTACTCTCACTGTCAACAAAAAGGTATGTGCCTAGAGGAAAAAGAGCAAAACAGAATACACCATATTTCTCAATGTCATGTTACCAAGAAATACATGCTATTAAGAAACGACAAGCAGATATTTTACATGCAAGTTTTCATAACTATCAGGATCAGCCACTCCCCTGCCCCCTTTTCATTAAGTCTGTCAATTCCCTGTTTGGCCAACTGGTGTCATTGGTCACCCTGTTCTGTGCTCCACTTGTTTCCCATAGATAGCACCCTAATGTGCTTCCTTGCTCCCTGAGCCACTGCATGGCTTAATGTGCTAAGCAGGTCGCTATGTCATACAGGCTTCTTTTCTGTTGCAGGTTTGAGGCTGGCCAGAGGCCAGCTTTTAGTAATGTTCAATTACCATTGTTTTCTAGCCTTCCTTGGTGTTTTATCCTATATCTATTAATTACCCTCACCCTTGCTTGTGTTCCTAGTAATTGGTACTGCTCACGCCTGTCTCTTTTTGAAGGTCATGTTAAGTGTATTTAAATGCCTGTTTCTTTGGGGTTTTTTTCTTTACAAAAAATGGTGCATTGAACAGGAAAGAATTCAGTGTTATCATTGGCTTAACTACCATACATTAATTTACTGAACAGTCATAACCTGATTAACCAACAACAAAATTACATTATTCATATTACTCACCCACACATATATGAAAAATATCATAAAATCCAAGTTATGAAAAATCTACAGGTTCAAGCACATTCCTCTATCTGACTTCATTATCATTATCATCATCATTAATTTGCATGTCTAACCTGTGAGTACGGTAGTCACATGAAAGAACATGTAGACACATGTCCCAAAACAGAGAAGAGTATGTAGATGCTTGTGCCAAAACACAGAAGAGTGTGCAGTTGCATATATAAAAAATGTTAAAGTGTGTAGACGCATGCACTAGAGCTGTATATATATAAACAACTTGCTCTGTACACACATGAATTTTTATTTTCCAGATTCTGCAGTTTTTAGAACATCTGGTAAATATTAACAATAATATTCAATATTCCTGTCAAAGTAACATAAAAACTCCAAACAGCAAAGGCACAAAACAAATTTTAAAAAATCAAATAAGAAACCAGGATGATATATTGGTTGTTTTATTATTATTGAGTGTGTTTTGAAATATTTTAAATTATGTTTAAATATTTTGGTTTTAATTCTGAGGTAATAAACTATGCACTGCATATTTCAAAATAAAATACACTAAATAAAATTTAAGACTGATTTCAAATGCAGGTAAAATTACAAAAAATATATACATCAGGGTACCAGACATGGGAATGCACAGACACGCATGCAAACACACATACATGCACACAGAAGCATGAAGATATATACCATGCAGCCTTAGGAGCGATGATATAACGCCACAGTACACAGCCTCATGTCCCTTTAACAGACTGTAAATGGATTTTCTCCCATGAAATTAAAGATGAATAATTTCATTGTGAAATCTGAATGCAGTGGGCTTACGTCAGCCTGCTATCCTCACCCATACTTCATGAGAGGGATGGAGGAGGATGCAATGAAGAAATAAATGGCTAAAGGGGAGGCGCTGAGCTCTCAGCAATAAGACTTAACTTCCAGGTTATCCATTTCACACATGAACTTGCACAGCGCTTTTCAATGCTACTGAGCCCATGGCCATGGCAAGGGATCTGCAGCAAATCGATAGCTAGTTCTAAAAGCAGCGCAGTTGGCTGTAGCATTAATACAGAGAGACCATCTCGCATGCATCATCCTTACTACTACTACCACTACAGGCACGAATTAATGAGCATCCAGCTGCAGGCACCCGCAGCCTTGCTTGGGGGTCTCTGGGCAGCAGACAGGCAGCGGAGGTGTGTATGGGAGTAAAAGGGTGGGGTGAAAGGCCTCAGACTGACAGAAGAAGCAAGATGTACAGATATGCAGAAGTTCAGGAACACAAGGGCCAGAGGACAGCGTAGAATTAACAATGGCTAAACAAGCTTAGGCATTGGAAATCCAGCCAGTCATAATCTGGAGTTTAGCCCATTACTCAGCACAGCTCAGACACAGAAGTGGAATAGCAGTGCTCCATTTTCACACCTCCCCAGAGCGGCTTACTGAAGCAGACAGGCAGTGCAGCTGTGCTATGTGCGCACTTGTACATGGTACTGTTCTCCTCTGTAGCCCCCCCCCCCCCACTCACCTGGGCCATGTCTTCAGCGTGGCAGCAAGCGGCTCCAGATTCCAGGAGGCATGACACCCCCCCTCACGCTGCACTCTCAGCTGCACCTCAGAGCCACCCAGGGACACTTGTGCACACTCTGCTGTGCTTTTCCCTGGAGAGCATGACCGCGCTGTCACCCTGCCTTCCTGTGACCCTGCTTGCTGTTGGTGTCCCCAGACCTCCCCTAACTTCGTACGTATCCAGCAAGTAGATGACGGAAATGCCGGTGTGGAGGAATCCAAAGAGAAGCTCCTCTCTGTCTGACACTCTCCCTCTCAGCCGCTCTCTTTAAGCTGGCTCAGTTCTTTAGCTCTCTCGCACTCCCCTCCTGTTCCCTCCTCCCTTTTCTCCCCTCCCTTCTGCATTATGTGCACACACACATACAGGCAATTACATTCAGAGCGAGCACATAAGAGAGAGGGGACAGGAGGCACTGTGGGAGAGAACACCATGTGACTCTAGGTGATCTTCTGTAGGATTCTCTGACAGCCATACAGTGTATACCTCAATGAAAACATGTGTTGCCATTGACAATCAGTGCTGTGTACATGCAAGCCATATATCACAAGGATCAGTGCCATTGGCTGAAATATTACACTGCTTGCTTCTACAGGCAGATAGCATGTTGGGACTTGTGGTTCATCTGATGCATGTGAAAGCAGAGGCAGCATCTTAAAATGTGCCATGTTTTTCTGTATCTCCTACTCTCTTATATTCATGCATTCAGTGTTTGTGTGTTCATGTGAAATATAAATTTAAAGGTCCTTACTGTCTGTTCCATTAGGAGATTTTCCTCTGTTTGCAATATGACAAACAGTAATAAAAGAGTATTACACTACTTCAGCTGGGAATCCATGTAACATATGAGAGTGCATACACACACACATTAGAGGCTGAAAAGGGCAGCCAATCAGGAAGGTGGCATCCTTTGCCATTTCCTTTGGGCCCTAACATTGGAAGCTCCAGCCCCGCAACAACAGGAACTGGAAAGTCCACTACACAGAGCAGCACAGCAATGCTTCCCTTCTTTCCCTATCTTTGCTGGGTTGATAAATCACTGCCCTGACACCCAAAAATAAAATAAGGGGCCTTTGGGTTTATACTGTGTATGGTTCAGAGATTTTGTGAATACCAACAGGGTACCTATGCATGTGCTCTTTCAGCCTGGTGCTAAAAGAGTCAAATGGTTACCGAAACAGAACAATGAATGGAAAAGCAGGATCATGCAGGAGATGGAGCAAAACAACAGTTTTGGGAGAGGTCATTTTTGATACTATACTATACTGCGTTACCACTGATAGATGCAAGAAGCAAGTACATATTATTTTAGATGCTTAAAATCTATGCTGGTTAACTACTAGGTATTGTAAAACTCAATTGATAAGAATATTTGTTTTTTGTTTAAAGAGAGAGAGAGAGAGAGAGATTGGTAAGAACAGTAGGTCTCGGAAGGTGTTTGGAAGAGACCTTTGACGAAGAAAAACTTTCCATAGCCTAGCTTGTGTCATGGCGCCACCTAATGGAACTTCAGCAGTGCTGCCGACACGGGAGGAAGTTTTAACATCGACAGGCATTTTGCTTTTGGCAGTTGTCGAATTCGAAGAATTGTTTTTCCAGCTAAAGCGATATACAACGCTGTGGATAACGCTGATGACGAATTAAATTAAGTATTAATATCGAATGTAGCGCGTATTTATATAATAGTGGTTTCTAAATTGCCTGTTTATTTCACATATTTCTTACCTAATATTTTGGATTTATTTTAATATATTAGGTTACGCAGACGTATGTATTGCTCAGGTAGACTAAGTATACAAACTGTCAACGTAATATAAAGATTTCACCTGCGAAAAAGTAATGATAGGACCCCTGACACACCAGCCAGCGCACTGTTCGCAGTGTCTTTAGGCTCACCGTATCTGCAGACACTCCTTCGCGGCGTCGCACATTTCCAACCTGTAAAAGCAGCACATCAGACCACAACACGGCGCGACGCTGTCCCCCGGATTTAAAAGGAGCTTAACTAATAACTTGTTTTTCTGATGGATCATCAAACGGACGTGAATTTCGGCGGACCTCGGATGAAACCTGTACAAGAACGAAGCGATCATACCGCTTTGGTGGTTGGAAGTTTTCTTTATGTATGGGGTGGTTATAGGGTGAGTAATGTGGATTACAATTAAATTACGATTAATGTTTAGTAGTTTTATAATTGCACACGCCGTACCAAAATATAAACTATAAAGTAAATATTGTTATTAATGATTGTTTATTGGAAATAACCATTACCATCAGATGACGTTTACAGTTTCATAAATTATCTGTAACTTTAATATTATCTTTCGAATTTCCTTTTGCAGTCGATTTCAGGGGAAGAAATTTTCTTTCCTAGCGATGAGATCTGTATATATGACATGAGGAGCGGTGAATGGTAAGAGTAAATTGTGATCATATATTACGAGACAACTTTTGGTATTGTATGTATTTTAGTATAGTCTTAAAAGTAGATAAGGCTACATTTATGTAATTGCTTCGATAGGTAAATAACTGCAGTTGTACCGCAGTTCCTTGTGCAGTAATCCAAAATTTACATGTTGACACGTGCATTTGTTAGGCAGACTCGTCCGATGGAGGGAGATATCCCACCGTCCTTGTCAGGAACCTGCGGCAGTTATCTCAACGGCAGTATGTACATCTTTGGTGGGTGTAACGACAACGGGCATTCAAATCAGGTAGTCCATCAAATTTAAAAAATATGCTATGCGGCTAGGGGAAACGTTATAGGCCTACAGCTGTATTCGACACAGGGGTGTTTAAGCACATTTGAAGTGTCCCATTATTTTCTTGTATTAAAATACTGTGATCCGCCATATATTGGAGTTATTCAGTAATTTAAAGTTATATTCTCATATGCACGTGTGTAGTACAATGGAATTTGTATTCATTGTATTTATTATAAATAGTGATATTATAAGATTTGCGTGAAACAAATAGGTTAAGTACAATTTTGGATCACATTGATATTGTCCTACCATTATATTACTATGGTCCCAAAGTGTTATGTCACTAAGAATACATTCGTGTCATTTGAAAGTAAAATTAGTTTCATTTTGTGATGAGCGTAAAATAATAGCCACGGAACCCATGGGTGCGTCGTAGATTAATCTTTACATGTAGGCTATGGGACACAACATTGTTCTGCTCATTGATACTTCAATTAAACGTTAACTTCATACCAGACAACAGGTTATCCAAACAATGTACTTTTTTTTCCACCATTGGTTGATAATACGGCAAAATACTAAGCTAAGGACAATTAATTGTTCTGTTTTTTATTTGTTTCATTAGGCCACTGTGACATATATTGTGCTATTTAATGTGAAACTATATTCTGTTATAGATGTACTGTGTTAATCTACTGGGTGAAAAGTACATTTGGAAGAACTTCACAGAGGGTGTGGAGTCTCGCCCCACACCAAGGGACAAGCACTCTTGCTGGGTTTATAAAGACAGGTTGGGCTTTTTGCTTTAAAACTACTGCATTAGTAATTAAAATTAAAACAGAAACATACACAAAACAACAAATGATAAAAATAAATTTTTCCACAATAAATAAAATAACCACAACACGAATAAAACTACAGAATGTGATTTGTACTTTCTGGCTTGCCTGTTACTTCTGTGGTGTAATTATTTGTGGTAGTCTACTCCTCATCTTGCCTTTTACAGCTCCAGGGCAATGCAAACATTCTAACATGCTGTAAATGATACTGAACTACTGGAATGAACACACGGGCTAATAGTAACCAAAAGACCTACATATTAACTAATGATAAGGTGTTATATTTTTAAACAGGAATGTAGTTATATGATTGTAAAATGACATTGATTCAAATATATGAGGAAAATGTATACCATTCATTCATACAGTAACTGGAAAGCAGCTTCATACATGTGTAGTGTGATAACTTTAACTGAAACATGATCTGCTGAGAGCAGAACCCATAAAAAAATCTAAATTACTTTCTAGCAATCATTTTATGATTCACGTTTGTTTAATTTTATGGATTCTTAAAATATCAAAATACACAATGAAAGCAGCAATTGTGGATTCTAAAGTCTGAGTATTTATGGAGTAAGGGATTAGTAATAATAATAGTAATAGATTAGAAATAGGTTCGAATAAAATGAAATTGGGTTAGAAGTCAAGTTGATCTTTCAAAACAACAAACTGTATAGTGAGATTGGCTATATGCAGAGGTATGGAATTAATAATTTGTTTCCTTTATTTTATTTAGGATTATCTATTTTGGCGGTTATGGATGTAAGCAGATAAGAGATGCCCACCCCAACAGTTTCACTATAGATGAAGCGTCTTGGGTAAAATATGACACTTTTTTGTTTTTTACTTTTTTCCCATTGCATGTTTCATTGAGATATATATTGCTGACATGTTTGCAATTTGCATTCAGGCTGTGATTGGGAATGCACTGTTCAGGTTCTGGGGCTGGAACAATGAAGTTCACGTTTATGATCCCTGCAGCAACACCTGGACTGAGCCTCACATCTCAGTAAGATGAACAGTCAGACTTGTTCTATACTTACACTTTTACTGGGTTTTCTTAAAAGTAAATCTCAATTTTATCGATAAAAATGTTTTTGAGGCTACAGTTTGCAGTACCTCAGAGTTTTTAAATTAAAATGTAAACATAATTCATTTTCAGTCAGATTTGATAGAGTGTTTGGCAGACTCTGGTTTGTATAGAAATTTTGTTTGGCATTTGATGACAGGGTTCTTCCCCCACACCACGGGCTGCTCATGCCAGTGCTACTCTGGGCAGCAGGGGATATGTCTGTGGAGGCGTGGTGGGTGACTTTCATATTATTTGTTCTATCATGGCTAGACTCACCTTATTGCTGGGGGATTCTAAGTACATTCACAAAGGGGACATTGCTCAGATTCTATGGAAGCTGCAGTTCTTTTTGCTGTCAGAAATGAAATCATATTCACAAGTTCAACTTTTTAATTTTATTTGAGTTAACAGAGTTGTATGCTTACTGAAATAAAATTATTCGAACACTTTTCACAGGTGATAATAATGTCAGTTATTTTTGGTTAATATTATTTCCTTAACAAGAAAGTGAAGGCTTAGTGTGATTTTGGTGTGATGAAAGGCTAAGTGTGATTTTAATGTGCTGAAAGTTGAGTGTGATTTCATGTGCTGAAGGCCGAGTGGGATTTTGTTGTGTTGAAGGTTGACTGTGTTTTCGGTGTGATCTCTCTGTATAGGAAAACATGATGATGGACCTTCATTGTCTGAATTTGGAGTCCTGGACATGGACAAATATGTAAGAACAGACACAGAAATTACGGTTAAGAGTTTTCTTTAAAGAATGGCATTAAAATTGATTTTTTTGTACTGTGATGTAAAATAAAAAAGAACCTGTACATATCTATAGACCATTGTGCCTTCAGAAACTATTCCTGTGAGGTACTTATAATTCCATTCCACCTAATACTCTTGCTCAGCAGGTTCCGCCAGTGCCTTATGATATTGTATTTCTTTCGGTTCTTTACAAACTGCTTCATAACTCCTTCCAAGGGACATGTGGATCATCTTCCAGCTGTTAGTAATGAATATTTGGGTCCTTTATTTGGCATCCGAGAATGTAGCTGCTAACTGTCTATGACATGACCAATGGTGCAGCTGTGCTTCTGCCTGAAATTCCAGAAAAAATCCACCTGACAAAACTCTCACTTAGGACTGTAGGACGTGTTCATTTAGGACTCCCTTGAATGTGCCCTGGGTATTATTTTGATTTGTCAATCACAAACTCATATGACTCCACTTTTATGTTCTCCAGTATTCATAAAACATTCAGTCACTATACACTTCCCTTTTTCCCAACTGGAAAACTTGCTTGTATTGTTAGCCTTTGCCTGTTGTTACGGGCACATTTACCAATATATATTGATACTGAGTAGTATTTTGCTTTGTATTAAAATAAATGAAACGCTGGGTATAGGTAGTGCCTGTTTCTCTCAGATAATAATAGACTATAGCTCCAGAAATATCTGACTATGACAATAATGTTTTTCCCACTGTTGATGTTACAGTTGTGTTATACAAACAAATGTAATAGGTGATTTTTACATTTTGACCCAGAGTCT
The DNA here is from genome assembly GCA_019775915.2 of Cyphomyrus plagiostoma. Lineage (NCBI taxonomy): Eukaryota > Metazoa > Chordata > Actinopteri > Osteoglossiformes > Mormyridae > Cyphomyrus > Cyphomyrus plagiostoma. The sequence goes on along the minus strand of JABFEA020000099.1, from coordinate 572,812 downwards.
TAACTGGGTTTGAAATTATGATGTTCACTGGGAGCCAATGATTTCTGAGATCGACTACAGGCTAGCTTTTTATCTGCATTGGATAAGTGGTGGAAAATTGGTAAAATACAAATATAAATGAAAAAATCTACAATAAAAAGCTAGTGCTTTAATATAGTCATACCTCTGAACTTTTTACTCTTAGCTGGTGTCATCAGAGCATTACTTTCGCAACTGAAATGCATAGCATTCATAAATTAATTTCATTTGTTTAAATAAAGGGCGAGCCCAACCCTGTGTGCATGCAGGAGTAGCTGCTGATTTGGTGTTGTGTTGTTTCCAGAGTTTCCCAGTCAGCTGTGCCCCAGGGCCGGTCGTGGCACACCCTGACAGCATTTTCGCCCAGTTCCCTCTTTCTCTTTGGTGGCCTGAACCTACTTTGCGAACCCCTCAGTAAGTAACACCTGCTTTTCAGAAGCCAGTTCAGCACTTAGCATAACAATGGCCACATTTACGATCATACTTTACATTTCTCCTGAGGTGATGGCTGGGTATTTGACCTCGAAACAGCAGAATGGAGGCAGTTTCAACATCCTCACCAGGATAAGCCCAGGTAAGAAGTCCCATTTCATCTGATAAAAAAATCAGGAAATACCAGACTTACTGAATGGGAATAAGAGAGCAGAATGCCCCAAACCCATATACCATCATAGCTCTAACTTTTAAACATTTTAAATTTATATTTAATTTCTGCTTTAAGGTTGCCAGCATTTATTTACGGAAGAGGATTAGGACCACCATGAAAATATTATTTGAATTCTGACTTTAATGTCAGAATTCTGACTTTTTTTCTCAGAATTCTGAGTTTAGAAAAAAAAAAATCAGAATTCTGAGAAATTAAGTGAGAATTCTGAGATTAAAGTCCTCTTCCGTATTTATTGAATAAGATCAACTTCTAGAATGAAAAAGTGGTGAAAAATCAATATCAAAATGCATTTCAGCCAATGCAAATAAACTTTTCTGGTTATTAAAATAAGGAGAATTAATTAAATGCTTTGCTGAAACGGCAAATGATCATTATTGTGAAAGTAAGAACTATTTTGTATTTTTTAGCTCATTTATGCATTCATTGCAAGCATGATACCATCAGCTCAGAAGAAAGTATAAAAGTCGTGCATTGTGGTACCGATGGGCTGGTTTTGTCAAGCCATGTTATCTGTTGCCCCACTACTTGTGCTTTTGCCCCACCCCTTTTACCCTTGCTCTACCCCCTCTGCCTTTGTCCCACCGAATGTACTATCTCCACCCTATCCCCACTTGCAGGTTGTGGCACACAGCATGCTTGGGACTAGACTCAGACGTTGTGATATTTGGTGGAAGTCGTGACTACAGGATGCTAATGGACACGGTGTGTAGCATCATTGGAGCTGCTAGGCAATAAGGATATAAAATGGGAATAGACCATGGTATTATATTACACTTATAATAGTGATGTTATGTAAATACTGGGCATCAGATGATATGACGGATCAAAATATAAATTCCTGACCTGAAGGTTGTTAGTTTCCAGTCCTGGTTCCATGTCTCAGTACCTTTCATTGCATTACTTAAGCTAAATGTCTTTGGTATTTATCCAGGTGGATTCATAAATTACAATGAATATGTATCAGCTGAGTGTGGGCAAAATAATAATAATAATGATATGATCATAAATGAAATGGAAGTTTGAATGAGCCTAACAATGACATAAAGGTGAGTTTAAAAGCTGCTTTGTGACCCAGGCTAATGTCTTAAAACAGCATGTCTATTTCAGATAGCTGTCCTGAGATTTCCGTCCTTGGGTCATTGCAGTGACGTGTTTATCTTCCAGACCCAACCCTATTCCCTTCTCAGGTAAAAAACCATTATCAAACCTGACAGCACAAAAATATTTGGAGCATAATTGTTTTGGTCTGGGCTGGGGCTTAGTATGATATGCTTTCATGGGGCCCAAAATTTCTAACAGTACCCTTGAGTAGAATCTTATTTTATTGAGAATAGCTCAGTGACACTGTTTGCAGGTAGTTCTTTAAAACTGTATTTTAACACATATTCTCATGTCATTATCGTGTTACAGATTACACCAGTAACTGAAGCAAAAAAATTAATTCATGTTAGACCTAAAATCATATTAAATAAAGATACATTTTGTAAATGTACAAATTTTCCATATATTTTAAAAAGTATTTTAATTGATTGATATTTACAATATTTTCCCATTATCATTTAAGGTATTTTACAGTGTCTTACCGTGTCAAATACAAAAAAAGAACTGTAAGTCATCATTCCATAACCCCTTACGCAAGTCATTTTATGTAATTCTGTTTTACATGAGCCAAAATAAATATTAGTAACACATACTAAAGAACAGGTCAGGTTAGGGAGCATGCACTGATATAGCACATTGTACTAAAGAACACATGAAATAAACTAAAATATAAAGTAAATTTACTTACAGACATATGGAGCCTTCTTATATTAGCATTTATGTTACACTGTAAAAAATGGCATTAAAAAATTGCAGTAAAAATACCTTAAATGGCGACGGAAAAATCATGTAAAATACCTTGTCAAATACAGAAAAAGAACTGTAAATGTAAATAGAAAATATTTCTGTATTTAATACATTGTTTGTTAAAAAAAAAAACAAAACACTGTAAAATACCTTAAATGATAATGGGAAAATACTGTAAATATCAATTAGGTAAAATACTTTTTAAAATATATAACATATTTGTAAATTTACAAAACTTACCTTTATTTAATACAATTTTTAGTTGTAACATGAATTAATTTTTTTGCTTCAGTTACTGGGGTAATCTGTAACATGACAATGACATGAGAATATGTGTTTAAATACAGTTTTAAATATGTAGTTCTACAGTTTATGGAAACAAGGTATACATTAAACAGTGCCCCTGTAATTTGACAGTGGAATTTATACTGTGGCGTCGGTGAGCCAAGCGCCGTCTGGCCTATTTGCATGTGTCCCAGCATGCCGCACTGATATGCTTAGAATAGCCGCTGTCTATGCATGTAGTTAATGTTCCAGGTTCCATGCATTGTGTGTTCATCACTGGTACCCTGCTTAAGTTTAAGCTTTATCCCTGTGTGTTTGTGTATAAGTTACCCACCATGTGTAGTTCCCATTGTTCGTACAGTGACCCTCCCCCTGTTCCTCCTGCTAAAAGTAATGCTTGTTCTTGTATGCTGTTATACGAGCAGGTGTTGTGGTGATTGGTGTGATTCATAGTCCTGTTAAGGTCTATGAATAAAAGGGTTTTAATCAGACTGCATTTGTGATGTAGCATCATGGCAGAATCAATGGATATTATAATATAGTAGAAAATCTACACCTTTACATTTTACAGTTACAATTTGTAGTTTTTACGGTTTGAAACTGTTAGTTTTACATAAAAAACATAATAGTTTAATCTTAAAATGTTTGGAAAAGTACAGATTTAAACAGTTTATTATATAGAATAATAATAATATGGACGTATTACATTAAACGGTACTACTGTAATTTTTATGGTGAAATTCTGGCAACCACAGCTCTCAGTAATATACCGTAAATTGAACAGAATTCTTTCTTACAGTGTAGCAAAATTTTTGCATGAGTTCAGAATTAGTTAAGTGGGTTTTAAGTCAAGAGCAGCATATATATTGTTGTAAGGTTAAAATGTTCCAGGTATTTTCTTTGTTTTGTCAGCACCAGAACATGCTGTTGTTGCTTTCATCTGTGTTTGTAAAGGCTGCTTTTTTATTTGAAATCGTCAGCATTTCTCATATTGTTTGAAATAATATTTCCTAAACCTAAGGAAAAATACATCTCTGATGCTTTAGATTTTTTTAATGCACAGAGACATAGCAGTACCACTGACAGATGTAAAGTAAGATTTTATAGTATGTAGGTCATGATGATAGTTTGCTGTTCTGTCTCCCTTCTTGGATCATCTACTGGAATAAAGGTAAAGATTCCTTTGCAAAGCAGACAGTCCTCAATAGAGTGTGTGGTGGCATGAGAAGAAACATCAGGAAATTTGCATTAACTCAGTTTGTCCTTTAGGCCTGAGCTTAATTATCTGATATTTTGTCATGGTAGGTTATGTGAAGACTGCATTGGAAAAAATGCAGAAATCTTCGAGAAGCAGCTGTCCATACTGCCACTAAAACTCCTGGAACCCATACAGAAGAGGATTTCTTTCTTTAGGACAGCAGTGCAAACAAAGAAGAAAATTACATGCACATAACACTTACTCAGCATCAATTTGCACTGCGGAATCACTGGGGAAATGGAAAGCAACATGTAGAGCAGGGGTGGCCAACCTTATCCGCAAAGAGCCGCAGTGTATGCAGGTTTTTGGGGTAACCTTTAGGTGAGCTTTTCAAACCCAGGTGTGAGGACTCTTCAGCCAATCAGTCCTCTAATTAGTAATCTAATTAGGGAGTTGCAGCGAAAACCCGCATACGCTGCGGCTCTTTGCGGACAAGGTTGGCCACCCCTGATGTAGAGGATCTAAGGCTACTTTTAAAAATTATTTTACAACGGTAACTTAAAGACAGGAGTGGATTTTGTGTTTATGTTATTGTTCTTAAATTGTTCCATTTAAAGACAGACTAAGAGACCATGGGGATTTTTTCACATTTTCTAAGCCGGAGTCATTGACACTGATTGCTAACCCGTAATAAACATGGATGACACCTTGCTTATTGCCTGAGACAAAGAGGTTCTAGTAAACTGCAGCCTGTAATAAAATTGTACATGGTATGGAAACTTGTTTGAAAGTTTTTCTGAAGTATGCATAGGTACAATGACTCCTAATTACTTATACTAGTATTGTAGACATTGCAAGACCTTCTGGAAAGGATTGCAAGGTAAAACCTTGGGCTATTAGTTATGTCTTCCCCAAATGAGCTTCGTGGACCAAATGCCTTCTTCTCGTTTGTAAGTGTCTTGTGTTCTTGTTTTCTAAACTAATTGAAAAACACATGGTGTCACTGTTTTGTAATGGTTTTTGGAATGATTACGTGAGGAACCTGTTGTAACACTGCAGTAACTTCAAGGGTGTGGATTTGCAAAACAGATAGATAGATGCATATATTTACAAATACTTGTCATTGCACACTAAATTTCTGTACATTTGCTGTTATTGGGGTTGGCGTGAAAAAACAGTATTTAAGGTGTTACGTGCTGAATGGGCACAGAGTGGAGAGAGAGGAGCGGGAATCCAAGAAGTCGGGGAATAAGGATTTATTGGGGAAACAAGGGTTTTACGGGGGAGACAGTCGGGCACACAGGACAAACAGGCAGTAACGTCAATGACAGGACTGGGGGATAATGAACAGGGAAGTACTTAAATACACCAGACTACACTGAACGAAACTAGTCATAGCCGGTGACATAGGGATTCCACACGGGGCAGTGAGGGAGGGGGGCGTGGCAGACGGGGATCAGACGAGCGGCGCATTACATAAGGAGTTTAACAATAAGTCTCAGACTTTAAAAAAAAGTACTGTACACTACAATCACATATTACCCTGTGCCTTTTCCATCCATCCATCCATTAGCTTCCGCTTATCTGAGGTCGGGTCACGGGGGCAGCAGTCTCAGCAGGGAAACCCAGACTTCCCTCTCCCCGGCCACTTCTTCCAGCTCCTCTGGGGGAATCCTGAGGCGTTCCCAGGCCAGCCAAAAGAGAGAGTCCCTCCAGCGTGTTCTGGGTCTTCCCCGGGGCCTCCTCCCAGTGGCACATGCCCGGAACACCTCACCAGGGAGGAGTCCAGGAGGCATCCTAAGCAGATGCCCGAGCCACCTCATCTGGCCTCTCAACGCGGAGGAGCAGCGGCTCTACTCTGAGTCCCTCCCGAATGAACGAGCTCCTCACCCTATCTCTAAGGGAGAGCCCAGTCACCCTGCGGAGAAAACTCATTTCGGCCACTTGTACTCACGATCTTGTTCTTTTGGTCACTACCTATGACCATAGGTGAGGGTAGGAACGTAGATCGACTGGAAAATCGAGAGCTTTGCCTTTTGGCTCAGCTCCCTCTTCACCACGACAGACCGATGCAGCGCCCGCATCACTACTGACACCACAGCTATCCACCTGTCGATCTCCCGCTCCATCCTTCCCTCACTCGTGAACAAGACTCCGAGATACTTAAACTCCTCCACTTGGGGAAGGACCTCATCCCTGACCCGAAGAGAGCACTCCACCCTTTTCCGGCTAAGGACCATGGTCTCGGATTTGGAGGTGCTGATTTTCATTCCAGCCGCTTC
>JABFEA020000099.1:541105-556567 GCA_019775915.2 Cyphomyrus plagiostoma | reverse complement strand
CTGCTTCCGGAGTCCCACAGGCCAAAAAGGCCCGATAGGACTCCTTCTTCAGCTTGACAGCATCCCTCACCGCCGGTTGCCAAACATGCAATGACATCAAATACAGCAAGTAAGTTTATTGATAATCTACCTGAGCTATCATTTTTGTCAAAGATAATGTTGAATCCCACTGACCTTGATAGCACTATGGATTATTTAGCATGTACGCTTAGTTCCACCTTAGATAAAATTGTTCCATTAAAAATAAAAAAGATCAGAGAAAATATAACTGCTCTTTTGGTATAATGACCACTTGCACACTTCAAAACAGGAGACATGGAAATTAGAATGTGAGTGGCGTCAAAATAAACTAGTGTTGTTCGAACTAGCATGGGAAGCGGCTATGGGTAGCTATGAAAAGGCTCTTAGTGCTGCTAAATCAGAGTATCTATCGCAGCTAATTGAAATAACCAAACTACTACTCAAAGCGTGTCCATGTTATTTTCCAGTGATGACTTTATGCAATTTTTTGCCCAAAAAATATGTTCAGTTAGACAGAACATTTTGACTATTCCAATAATTACATTCTCTACATTCCTGTGCTAATACTGCAATCGCCATTTTTAAATCATTTACTGTGGTTAACCAATCAGAACTGATGTCCTTAATCTTATTTTCAAATTCATCTACTTGTATGCCAGACCCTGTTCCAAAAAATATTCAAAGAGATGATCCCAGCAGTGATTGAACCGCTACTAGCAAAAGTTAACTCCTCAGCATCAGCATTGGCCATCTACCAAAATCTGTTAAACTAGCAGTAATTAAACCTCTATTGAAGAAGCCAAACTTGGATCCCTTGGAAATGAGAAACTATAGACCAATTTATCTCTAAAATAATAGAGAGTTGTAGCTAGTCAACTGTCCTCATTTCTGCAGGAGAATCAGATTTATGAAAGATTTCAGTCTGGGTTTAGAGCCCATCATAGCACAGAGACTGCACTACTGAAGTTGGTTAATGATCTTCTCCTATCTGCTGACCAAGGCTGTGCCTCACTCCTAGGGCTGCTTGATTTTACTGCTTCTTTTGATACTATAGATCATGCCATTCTCCTAGACAGGCTTGAACATTCAGTAGGCATAAGGAGAGTGGCACTCTCTTGGTTTAAATCTTACTTCTCAGACCACTATCAGTATGTGAATTTATATAGTGATTCCTCAGAACATGTCAAGGTCAGATATTGACTGTAACAAGTGTTGGAGTCTGGGCCGCCCAGACTCCAAGACAAGGTTCAGTTTTAGGTCCCAAAATATTTTCGCTATACATATCACCTTTAGGCTCAGTTATTCGTAAGCATGGAGTTAGCTTTTATTGCTTTTCAGCTGATACACAATTATATATATCGGCTAAACCAGAAGATAGACAACAACTTCAGAGAATGGAAGAATGTCTAACATCAAAAAGTGGGTGTCAGACAACTTCCTCCAGTTAAATCTAGACAAGACTGAGGTTCTTCTTACTGGCAATAAAGTCACCAGAAGTACACAATCTGACATCATAATCAATCTGGATGCATGGACTATCTATTGCACTAAGTACTGTTGTTAAAACCTTGGTGTTATTCTAGATTCTGATCTTTAGTTTGATGTACATGCTCCTAACATTAGCCATACTACCTTCCTTCACCTGCGTAATATTGCCAAATTAAGAAACATGCTATCCTTTCAAGATGCAGAGAAATTGGTTGATGCGTTTATTACCTCCAGGCTCTATTACTGTAATGTCTTATTCTCCAGTTGTCCAAATAGGTCATTAAATAAACTCCAGCTATTCCAGAATGCAGCAGCCAGAGTCCTCACCAAAACTAAAAAATATGATCATATTTCCCCAATTTTATCTTTACTCAACTGGCTGCCAGTTAGATTTCATGTTGACTACAAAATACTACTCTTAACTTATAAAGCTGGAAACGGTCCAGCACCGCAGTATGTGAGTGACCTCATTTTCAACTACATTCCGACTCGTACGCTTCAATCACAAGATGCAGGTCTTCTATTCATACCCAGAATAAAGAACGTTACTTTTGGGGGAAGAGCATTTGCTCATGTATGTCTACTCTTTTCCAATCTGATCCCAAGCTGACACTACACTGCTTCAACCCTCACCTGGACCCCTTGGAGATAATTACATGGAACCAACTCGAATTAATGTCAATATCAACAAAATTTCATGCTCCCTGGTCGCCCAGAAGAGGATGGGGTCCCCTTTCGAGTCTAGGTTCCTCAAAAGGATTCTTCCTGCTAGATGGAGTTTTTCCTTGCCACTGTTGCCTCAGTCTTGCTTGGTGGGTGTTCCGGCCAGTTATATGTAAAGTGGTTTGTGACCAAAAAACTGACTAACTGTGCCAACTCTATCACTGGTTGTTCTGCGATTAAAACTGCAAAAAAAGCATTAAAAAAAAACTTGAATGGTGTTCAAATAGCAAACCCTAAAATACACTTGGTGTGACTGACTGAAATCCACTATTGGTGGTAAAGGAGTGATGATGCTATACTGAATCAATAAAACAGACAAGACTTCCAGTTAGAAACAAAATTTTATTGAGTCTTGAGTTAATCAGTACAAGGGATCTAGAAGAACAGCCAAATGTTTTCCCAATTTTTCAATTTCAGTCAGGTTCATTCATTTATGACTTTTATATGATTTGTATATACAAATAAAATGCAAAAGAAAAATGGAATGTTCTAATATATTATGCATGAATAACTTTTCTACTCTGCATATTTGATGTCTGAAATAATTATTTCAGCACATAGAACGTCTGTAATAGTCGTTAAGTATAGCTTAGCAGGACAGGTGGAATTTAGAAGCATGCCGACTCTACTGCTCCAATCATTGTACGATGCGATTGAAAGAAAGCAGAGTTTTTAAAAATGAGAGTAATGTGTGCAATATTCATTTTGCCCCTGCTCTGAACTACTGCTTAGACAGCATTTAAATCAGAACCTGCTTTCTTACTATGGACCAATAAGGGCAACTCAGAACCTTAATTTTTTACCATAACCAGCTTCCTTTCAATCTGAAACCCTTCACTTCAAGTAAGGCTCTTGAATATACACACTGCTAACATTTCTTATTCAACAACCATCTCCAAGCAGACAAGTAAAGCTACACCATTTCACGAGTTATTAAGCAAGCAAAAAGTAACAATCTCTTTCTATGTAGTACACAGTAGATGTCAATTGAGGTGCAATACGTTGTTTGGAACTGAAAATACTAGTAGCCTAATAAGGCATAGTGAAACGCAACCATCAAGGATAATTTCTGACCAACTAATCTCAAATTTGTTTATATATTACATTTCATTTCAGGTATTCTTCATGGAAAAATTCTGTCAAATTTCTGAAATGGAAAAAAGATTGTGTTGATCATGATCAATCACTGCCCAAATCACAAAATTTTAGTCCTTGACTTCTGACATATTACCATTGTCACCATAGATTATATTTACATAAAATACCGAACTTTGTTTCAAAAGAGTTTTATAAGTAAAATAAACTTTCCCTCTCCCAATTTATGATCATCACTGTGAAGGTCCATCGCAAAAATGTTTAAGGCAGAAAAAGGCAAATAACACATAAGGATATTAATGACACATGCAAACAAAGAATTGGGGTGACTTACTGGTGATGGACTATACCAGGAATAGCCATTTTCTTTCATCTTCTTTAGACTAAGGCATCTTAGCTACTATAAATTTTACTGTTTCTATGCACCCATTGGTGTGTTCATTTAAGAACACACTTGGATGCAGGGCTGGACTGGGATTAAAAACTGGCCGTAGACTTTTTGGTTCCCCACAGGCCAAGGGTAAATTGTCATACATGAGGGGACAACATTTGCTGAGCATAAAAATGCTTGGTGTGCCAGATGGCCAGCCCAGCCCTACTCATACGCATTCTTTCCCTCACCTATTTCACGCTCAAATCATCAGCACCCCAAACTTTTCTCTAATTAAAATGAGCAGCTTTGTTGCAGACACTCCTTTAAAACCATGCAATGGGGCTGGGCTGATGCATTCCCGCTGCTGTAAAACCAACCCACTCCTCACGGGCTTGTAGGGCAGCAAGTCCCACATTAAATTACTTTTCAACCAACCCTGCACTCCTACTTAAAACCAGCAGGTGTCGCAGCTCAGCCAAAATGAATTCAAATATATCATTCATCGATTTTAAAGATTCAGTAAATTCTCATGGAAGGCCAACACTGCCATTAAAATAAATGGACGCACATGATTAAGTCTTGCATAGGAAACATTTGAAACACAAGAAGAGACCAGTATTTAATTCTGAAACAGACCATTCTCTGAACAACAAGTAATTTTTTTAAATCTTTAATGAGATGGGAATTTGAAATCTGTCCAAACATCTGATAGTATAAAACCCACTAATTTACTATAACTCATCTGTAAGGCAACATTCAGAATATGAGCAACATAATATGTGAATAAGAACAATGCTGTTAAACTGTGTTATTAGCATCTGTCAGACTGCTTGATGATGGTAAAATTCTTTAAAAATGTTTATACCCGGCTAAAGTTTTCCTTTCCAAACTAGCTGTAAAACAGCTACAGTTTGCGGTACATAAAATACAATTTTGGTATTCTTTATAGAAAAATCTATATGTTTGAGAAGGCAGACCCACACAAAACACAAAGACCATGCCCAGAGGCTCTACTGTCCCAGAATCCCTTGCAAACAGGGGGTGCTGGGTGGTGACACCACACTCTCCAGCACCAGCATTGCATGGACCATGGCCAAGTGCAATTAAACCACACCTACTCAGATAACAAGAAAGCAGGCCAGTGCGGAAAAGCAAAAAGCAGAAGTTACTGAAAAATGCGACACTCGCCTAAAATACCCTTTTGTTTAGCTTTGCTTCCCCTTTCTTGTATAATGTACATGTCCCATGGGAAACAAAGAAGATTATTCAATCATTCAGGCATGTGAAATCATGTTAGTAAATAGTACCCAAAATGCTTTGCTGCATACATAACTTATCCCATATACGGTAGATATAAACATATAAAGGTTTGTGTGATTTGAGAGTGCATTTCTGAAGTAGGTACTAATGGAATGTAAGATTCCAGTTCTGGTTTTTTGATTCAATGACAATTGTACCACACTTGGAGGGTATGAGAGAAGCTGGCTGGTGCCTGCTAGTGGACAGTGGGGTACCCAAGGACAGTGCATTGCCTATTTTCACATTTCAGGCTGTGTTTTCACATGAGCAATGTCCGCTAGTCATGCAGCTCTGTCCTACTGCAGCTGGAGCCCAAAAGAGAAATGCAATGATGCTTGTCCTCTGACAGCAGTAAGTACTTCTGGGGGTTTTGTTGGGGGGGGTGGGGTGGGTTGGATTGAGCTATGGGACACTGTCAATGTCACCGCGCTCACCTGTGACTGCACTTTATTTTTCATTACTTAAATAGAGGAAGGCAGAGAGAGACAGAGAGTTTGCACTGGGAAAGCTGAGTGATAGGGCATTTTGTTTTTTTCTTGGGGGGGGGGGGGATACAGTTAAACCAACAAGCAAGCTAAATTAAGAAAGTGTATCATAAAATGAGATGGCACGCTGGCATCTGACGTTCTCCTCTGTCCCTCTCCCCTACTTCTGGCTGTCTCCTCACATGGCCTCCACGTAATTGGCGGGCAGCATCCCCTGCTGGCCTGTGCGCTCCACACGCCCGTACATCCAGCCCTCGTCAATCTGCTGCACGTCCAGGATCACGTCGCCATCCTGGAATGATACCTCATCCTCGTCCGCTGCTGCATAGTCATACACAGCCCGGAACCGCTTCTGTATACACATACAGACAGAGCCGGTCACCATGGTTAAGAAGGCATGCAGACACAGGCCTGGTACATTATTACTGCTATTTTGTAAACACTAGTTTGCCTTGCCTCCAAAACGCTGAAGTACATAAAGAATGAGGTCCAGAAAAAGAGGGATAAGTCCGCTCAGCACTAAAAAAGAATGGTCTCGGAGGAGTTTCCTTACCCCCCCAGCAGAAGGTGGTACAGGAGTGGCAAGGCACACAGGCTCAGGGCTGGGGTCATAGTGGTAGTTTTGAGGTTCCACAGGCTGCTGATGGAAGCCTGTGTCGGAGGAGAGCAGCAACCAGTCAGTCAGTTAGAGAGAGTGAACAGCAGCACACTGTATGCAGGGAAACGGACACATTCTCCTCAAACATGGGACGGCTACAGAAGGATCTAGAGCAGGAGCACAGCCAGAAGCAGAGTGCACCTTTAGTCAGAGTACCTATCATCTTCAGCAACATGATGCATGGTCATACACTGAAATGAAATTTTGATTGTGCTGGTTGTAGTGGAAGAGACAGGAATAAAAATAATATAAATATACAAAGCATTTACATGTGACATAATTTCAAATGATGTCACATGTAATAATTCAAAATTACAGGTTGAAAAAAAAACAGCTGTGCAAATGGGTAACAGACATGAATGAACAGGAATGTGCAATATATAGATCAGTAGATTTAGGGGCAATGATTTCTGTGCAGAGTGGGGCACAGTTAGTCCTTTTAGTCAGTCATGTCCAGCAGTCGAGCTGCCTGCGGAAAAATATAGTTTTTAACGTGCTCTGTTTTGGCTGTACTTGATCTGAGGCAGTATTTGGGGGGCAGGTGGACGAGAATACCTGGGAAGGTGTTAGCCTGAGGAGACGGTGATTCTCCACCCGTGCGGTTCTTCTCAAAGTCCTCGTGGTACTTGATCTGTGATGGTCCAGGGAGAGACAGGCATTTGGTTTCAAAACTGCTCCACTACATCGGCTCAGTATGTGCTAATGGCAACCAATGCACTTCTCCATACATAAACAGGTGAGGAAGGAGCCTCCAATTACACAGCAAAAACTATGTGGTGGGCGAGAGGGACAATGCGGCTTACTAACATAAGAGTGCAGATGAGATGGAGAAAGGGATACATTTCCTGATGCTGACCAAGGATGGAGAAAACATGCTATGTTTTAAGTTGGTGGGTGTGAATAAAGTGTTTTACTGTGATGGCACCTTTAAGATCAGTCAGCAGCGGGAGGAGGAAAAAAGAAAGTTCAACGCTTGGTTTGTCATTGTGTGGCATCTTCCCGAAGTTACTCAATGGTCAAAATGCATATAAAAAATTGTACACAACCACAAAATATGCTGTAGTTCTCCATAATTACCATCAGGGGTTGTTGCTGCTCTCATACTCCTCCCACCATCTCTTCCTTATTAGGTATGAGGCTAAACACAATTCTGTTTTTGGAAGAACTTGAAAACCAAAAGGGAAATGACATAATCTATATGTCATGTGACCCAAGTGTTGCTAAGCAACACTGCTTATATTAAGGAACAGGTAGTGAGTAAGACAGGCTAAAAAGGAGGGGAGGGGTAAGAATGAAAAGCTTTCCTGAAAGAGTATGGGTCATGGCTATGCCACAAAATAAAACAAACAGAAGAGTCATTGATACAACTCAACATCCGGCTCACTCAAAAGGTACAGACACCAACAGCAAAGCATGATGCGCTTCATTACAACCTTGGGTTCATTAATTAGGCAGTGTAATTTGCACATTTGGTGGTTTGGCACTGACTATATGCACAATAAGGGCCCCCACTATGTGTAAAATTCTGAGGGAAACTGAGAAAGGGGGGGGGGGGGACTGTCATACTTTCAGAGACAAATCTAGCTGATTTCAGGTTTGAGCTGCACTGTTTCTAAGGAAGCCATGCTAGCCAAAAGGTGGGAGGATGATAGTGAGAATGAAGGCCAGCAGACTGCAGGAGCAATCACCATAAAGACATAAAGGCAGGATTATCTATGTGCACAGGTGAAAATATTCAGTGACAGAACAGCAGCAGGACGTGCCATCGCAGGCCCCAAGTGTGTGTGTGTGTGTGTGTGCCACGTAGCCCTGCAGCTCTGTGAGTACATGGCACGGAGACCCCCTTCCTGGCAGGGGCAAGCAGGAACCTGTCCTCGAATGGCAGGGATTCCACAACCAAGACACAAATACTAGGATCACACCTAGGATGGAAGCCTGTTTTCCATGTCCGGAACCAGCTCTCTAAAACAAACCAGGAGATAAACAAGCCATTTTCACTCCCCTCAGTAACTGTGGTTTGAAAGGTCCATTTATTGATAGACACTGGGCCCATTACTGCTAAATGAGAAAGGGCTGAATGCTGTGTGAGGATCAGTGGAGAGGCTTCTCACAGGGGCTGGATCTAACGGACTGTTTCAAATGCACTAAAGACCCACCTGTGTTAAGGCATTTTAAAGGCCTGCCCTGTGACACTCATCACAGCCCATCATACTGAAACCGTCAAAATCGCTACTGGTGAACAGCAACCGTTAGCTGAGGATAACAGACGACAGGGGGAAAAAAAACATGCTGTATATAGTGCAAGTTAGACCATGACTGCTGTACATGAAACTGGCTGTATGACAGGGGTCCCATGATCGGCTTCAGGGAAGAAGTGAGGTCTGCCTCTGCACACATACCTTCCTGTAGGAGGATAGATAGTGGCTCCTGGTTTGCAGTTTCACTTTGCACAACGTACAGCTGGGCGGTATGACCAAAAATTTATATTATGGTATACGATTTTTTTTTTTTTTAAGTATGACTGGCCGTTTACTACATTTTGCAGGACACACTTTTGTATCGTTCCCACATTAACTATATTAGCCATTGTGCCTATCCGCTACCTTGACGATAAACAGCTAACGTGTTTGTTGACTAATTGCTTATAACTTTCCTTTTCTTATAAGGAAAATGCATTGCCTGGTTTTTATTGCAACGGCTTTAATGGGCAAATTACTTCAATTCATATGTAGTTTGCTGACGTTCCACACTAATACATACAGTCCCCGTTCATCAGTTAAACTCCTTCAGCCTCTCATGCCCTGCAGAGAACTGAGGAAATGTCTTTTTTTCCTTGTGCACCAGGATTGAAATATATTACAAAATATATTAAATTTAGACTTGCCATCTCAATGTTTTTAAAAATCTCAAAACTCTGAGCTTAAAGTGTGTCATTGTTTCATATAAATAAATTTTATTCTAGGTATTAAAATATTTGTATATATTTTAGTATGTGTTTTTATTCCATGTCTCTGTGCGTATGTATATGAAACTTTTGTCTTATTTTTCTTATTTGTTTCCACCTTTGTCCTAGAACAGATATTGTATCACAATTTTTATTTATTTTTTATTTACCTTTATTTAACCAGGCAAGACAGATTAAGAACAGGTTTCTTATTTACAACTGTGGCCTGTCAATGAAGCCTTCCTGGTAAAATAAAGGCTAAATAGTATAAAATAAACGGCTAATGTTATAGTGTGTGTTGGCCAAGTTAACATTTTTTTATGAGTATTGCTAGAATGCAAGCTTTACGGATCTTGTGAAATTTCTCATAATGACCGGAATGTAGGTCTTTTAAGATGCTTCGCCAGGTTTAACGTGCTACTTGACTGATCACCACAACTTTGTAGCAGTTTGTATAGATGCATATTGACATCCTTAGCCTTTCCATGGTCGCCTGCGAAATTCTTCCAAATGGGTATTTTGCGTTTTTTTTTTTTTTTTTTTAACTAAAGCAACTTGCAAAGTGCCTTCAACTACAGCATATGCCATGTCCGGCCAACTTGGTATGTGTGTGTTAAGCAGCACGAATGCGTGCAGCTGCTACTGAGATGAGGGGAGGGGCAGCACGAGTGTGTGTGTGCGCGCTGTAGTGGTGCTGGATGAAGTGTGGCGAATGAGGTGTAAACCGCACTGCTGGTATCAATGATCCAGCTTCAGCTATATCTTCCATTTCAAATCTTTTGTGGTACATTTTTAGTGGTGCAGCAATGAAAAAGCCCCCCCCCCTTAAAGTTTACAGCTGTGCCACTTTCCGTGGCAATGCCAAATGTGGCAGAAATGCAGCCCGACCTGACAGCTCCAGCAAAAACAAAGTGCTGTGGCGGGAACACTCAGACACGTCTTAACACTAATGCTACTGTTATTTCAGACACCGGATCAGCATGAAATTATTCGGCATAAAAACCAGCAAAAGCAGCAGTAAATCAGTAAGTCTTTCAAGGGCTTTCACCCCTTCTTTTTATAATCCCTTCATGACACCAGCAGAGTGAACATGGCTCTGAATCCCCATGGTGGAGAAAGAGGACGGGAGCAGGAGACCCCTAACATCACTTTCATTCAGATCGCGAGAAGAGCAGCACGGCTGGTGGACGCACATTGCTGATCTGATCTTGCGTCTTCTTGATACGCTGAAACTCCGGTGTGTCAGCCACCGCACTGAAGTTCTTTCCCTTGTTCTTCTCAAAGTCCTCCTTGTACAGCACCTGGAAAACACCAGCAAACATACCAGGCCTGAGTGGTCTGCCATCAGGGAAGATGATGTCGGTACCTCCAGAGTAGTGCTGAAAAAAAATTTAATTTGATAATCTGGTTAATCAACTAATCATTTAGCTGGGCCAACTTTTCAGCCCCTCGGCAAGTAATTTCTCTGACCGGCTATAGGCGGTGGAGATTCCGCCTGAAAGATTTGGGAGATTGTTGCAAAACATTTGTAAACTTCCTCTGCAAATCATCTTGCGACCACCCGGCTGCAGTCTTGTCACCCCCACTTTGGGAACCTGTATGACCGTAATACCGCCCAAGCCTAGGGACAACTTTAAGTGTTCAAAAAAGTTTACCCATTTCATTAAACTGCTTATATTTCTGTTTGTTCCAATACATCTGCCCTCTGCTGGTCTGGGGGAATATCAATGCTGTACACATCTGTTAGCCGAGACAGTCTCTCTCCACTGTCAAATTTAGTATGTACACAAGTGTGCGAGTTAAGTGTGAACCAGGCTTAATATAACAACATTAATGTTGCTAGGTGGTGATGTCATACACAATTACACAACCACAAAAATGCAACAAACTGATGATAAAATTTGCTGTAAACTATTCTCATTATTGATTATTACTGCCGTTATTGATTGGTTGTTGCAGCCACAGGCTGCCACCCTACTCTGTGTGTATAGGTACGACATGGAGAGGTTTACAGCTTATGAAGCTACGCACCAACATCACTATCAGAACCATGCTGGTAATCAGTTAGGACAGCATCTGTCAATAGTAGTAAGAATCCCAGCTTCCTGAAAGCGACCGATGAAGGTTTCCAGTCTTGGCTGTGCAAGTTACCTGCATATCAGAGGCCCAAGAAGATGAAAATAGCAACTTGACTGACAGTTTCACGCTGGTTTTCAAAATACATCTAATGATTTTACGCAGATCCATTTTTATATTTTGCGCTACTGTTTAGAACGTATAGAAACTGAATTAAAATGTATAAAAATAAAATGCTTTGAGGCAACTGTGTGATTTAAGAGTGATTCAGTACTGTGACCATTAGGGCTGAATGATTTAACGATTTCAAATTGAAACCGCGATTTGAAACATGATTAGCAAATCACAAAGGTTGCAATTAAGGACATACATTATACAACAGGGTTTGAAACTGTTGTGAGAATAGTTTTCCAAATTCATTCCATGCTACCTATGTGAGTCATGCTTACCAATCAGAAGTGGCCCGAGCCTATGAGTATAGGTCCACAAACAGCAAATGCACGAAACCCGAAGAAAATGTTGCGTTCGGGGTGCAGAAAAAAGTACTGATTCTGCTACTGAGCTACAAGTGAATTGCCTTCCTATTTCATGGTCTGAGATAGGACCATTCTGAAACAATCATCAATAGAACCGACGACCTCCTTTTAACCAACAGCAGTGACATACTTTGGCGTATCACACCTTTAGTTTTTGTTAATGGGAAATCGCATCAAAACAGCAATGAGACAGTGATCCTCGCAGAAGCTCAGTCTGTGACCCCCAGAAAAGCCATAGAATCCATAATAGTCATGTTTGTGTCACTTGTTTTTGTGGCCATTGATTTAAGTATTGATTTCCATATATTAATCTTGTGAAATGCATCTTAATCCCACAACAGTAATAAAATAAGCCTCGCTTTTAACATATTGCTAAAAGAACAGATCGCTATTGGGTAAAAAGTGATGCATATAATGTTCTCATTCGTTTTGTGTTTGTAAGAGCAACTAAGCAAAGGAATAAGCCGCTTCAGTCGAAAACTGCATTTTACGAGCTCACGTCAAATAAAATGCAGAGTTGCCAACTTTGGTCAGCTGCCTGGAGTGAGGCTCTCTGTTTGAGACGAGTCTGTACATAAATTTAAATGTATGTAAGAGTTGTATTACCATGTAAATAATCTTTAGAGTTTGCAAACTGCCCTAATGTTTTTGCTGCAGCTAATTCTAAATTTATAATGAGATTATTTAGATTTGCCATACAATTTCTTGCGTGAGAGTCTGAAAGCATGTTACCCAAGCCTGTGAGTTGTAACCCTGAACACATAGATTTTCACATTTACAAATCAATTCAGGGGAAATATAGAGTATAACCATATAGGCTACAGTTCAAAAAGCGGAAACTTCGACCAACATGAAATCACCAATAAACATCTATTTATTCAACATTCCATAAAATGCATACTACGGTCAAAATTTTTCCAGCTTTATGATTTCAGAACAGCCACTCTGTCATGAACTTTGCGGCTTTTTGGTTGAGAGTGTTAGATTTGCTGCTGTTAACCCTATAGAATGCATTAGTGCAAACGAAAGGGCTGCATACACCAAAGCAGTTCTTCCTTGTTCATAGGGGAGGGAAAAGGCAATTATCGTGTTAATAGGGGACCAAGCTTTTTGCTGCAGCTGTATTCATTACTGCTTTAACGTAACGCACCACATCTTTAAATTCTCATCCTTGCATTAGAATATATACCAGTTAAAATTGACTCTTAAATTCACTACACACTTAATTTTGAACTGAAGCATGATGTATAAAACATTATATCGCAAATCAATCACAATGTCTGTCAGAAAAATCGCAATATTTTCCCCAAATCGTTCAGCCCTAGTGACCATACTGAGACCTTCAGGGTCCAAATTCTGTTTCTGTGAAATTACATCCAGCTTAGGGGGCAGGTGGACATCCCACATTCGGGGATAGCAAATTTTAAATGATTTTCCCAATCCCCTACTCAAAATCAAACTATAGATGACAAATAAATAGTTCAAAACAAGTTAACTATTTTTTTTTACTTAAAGTGCAATCTGACAAGCCAAAAAATATGCGTGAGATGGCAGACCACTCCATTGTAAATACAGAAATTTGTAAAAACTTTTAGCAAGCTAATGAATCCCGGCTTTTGCAATATACATCGTGACGGCATTTGTTATCGCCTTCCATCGTGCCCCATTCTTATCATATGGCACAGTTCGAAAACGTGTCAGGGACGGTTGCTTGCTTAACTTTGGATGTTGTGCTGGTGCTGCGGGTATTTTCATTTCGCTGGGAGCTGCACTTCTCCCACTCCGCTGTGTGCCTTCGCTTTAGGTGCTGGAATAAACTTGTCGTGTTGCTTCCTTTGGTTGCAACAGTTTTTAAAACAGACTTTGCAACGAGGACTTCTTCAGTCTGTGTCCGACGGCGCAAAATCAAACCATTTAATTGCCATGTTTGTAAATCCGCTACAGTGTTTGGGTGCGGCGTGCTAATTTACCCATGAAGAATGATGCGTCGCATTAGTTCCGCTTTGGCACTCGCATGTAAAATAAGTAGAGTAATAAAATTCATTCATAAAAACACAATGTCCTGAACTGTAAATTCAAATTAATCAATAAAATAGATTTATCGCTCCCCTCTACATGAGCACCATGAATTCTGTGGGTGTCCGTCTGCCCCCCGCCCCCCCAAAGCTGTAAACCTAGGGGAAACATTGCTGCAGGTAACTTAAGTATGGTGGTTAGACTGTCCTTAACAGTGCCCAAAGACCCCCCCATTCTAGCCAGCATCTTGCTAGTTACATTCCAAGAAGTCGGGAACAACCACCATAAAACAGCCCCTCACCACAGAAATATGTCTGTTGCTGGCCTTGTGGCCAGACCCCTCTTCTCAACTGCTTTTATGGACTTTCATGCCCGTCAAGCAACACCATTCCCCATCATGTCCATCAGCCCTGCCCATCTGAGCACCCTATTGTGCCTGCAAGCGGTGGGGGGCTCAAAGAGCTCATATGAGCCCCATGGGGGGCACTGCATAGGCAACCCTCAGGTCTCATCCCTACAGCCGAAATGGCTGTGCCCACCCACCAGCTTCGATCAGACGATGACAATAGGGGCACTGTCCGTGCACAGACTCCACTCAATTTAGGGCCACGAGGAGAGGGAGAAGATTATAGGGAGCAGCTAAAAACAGAGGGGGGGCGAGAAGAAACTGCTCATTTCCTCATTTAAAATGTCTGCACACAGACAGGCAGGAAGGTTCAAAATATCATTGATTACTGCTGAAAAACAAGGGTCAGCATGGAGCAGGAACCTGGGCGAGGGGTGCTGGCATACAGGGAGGCAGAAGCCAGGGCAGATGGCTGTGCTCCGAGGGGCTCCTGACCTGCTAAGCACGCTCTAACAGTGTGACCTGCCAATTGCCCAGCACCAACACAAGGGGCAGGGATGGGAATGCTTTGCATCTCGAGAAAAGCAAAATGGAAGAGAAACTGGTATATCATTATGTTTAGTGAGCAGCATGAAATCAGAGTCAGGCTCAATTTTACATTCTGGTACGGGTGTCTGTTGGCAAATTACCAGATGTGACAAGGCACTGGCAAAGGAAAGGGGAGGATAGGCAATGAAAGTGAGGGAGAGAGACATGAAAGAAAGAATGTAAAGAGAAGCAGAGCAGAATGTCTGCTAGCAGGTGAGCAGGAACAAGGCCCACAGGTTCTAAATATACTGAAGTGCTGTTCTACTCCAGGGACAATGACTTGGCCAAATGAAATGATTAGCAAGTATAAGACTGGCCCAGTGTTTAAATGGGAGGTATATATCACTATGTATAACATTTTAATTCATTCTACGGCTGTGCGATATGGCATAAGATTCATAGTGCGGTATAATTTGAACCATGGGCGGTAGACAGTATATATTGCGGCATATGATTTCATCTGTAAATTTCAATATAACTGGTTTTGAAAGGGCAACATATGTCCATAACAAAGGCATTGCAGCAGGAAGTTGTATAGTAAACGGTTAAAACAAAGTATTAAGTTTCAAAGTAGTCATGAACGTAGAATATTTATTGTGCAAATCTGCAATTATAGAAAAAATATGAAAACAACTTCACTGGTTTTATCTTATATTAAAAAACACAGGTTGGTTTTGTAAACTGTATAGGTAAGCAGAAAACAAGACAGAGAACTAGACTAGTGTCATAACTCCATCTACACTCACCTAAAGGATTATTAGGAACACCCGTTCAATTTCTCATTAATGCAATTATCTAATCAACCAATCACATG
>JABFEA020000099.1:520414-531399 GCA_019775915.2 Cyphomyrus plagiostoma | reverse complement strand
CCCTTCAGAGAAGAGCACAAACAGGCTCTAACCAGAGTAGAAAGAGAAGCAGGAGGCCCCACTGCACAACTCAGCAAAAAGATAAGTACATTAGAGTCTCTAGTTTGAGAAATAGATGCCTCACAGGTCCTCAACTGGCAGCTTCATTAAATAGTACCTGCAAAACGCCAGTGTCAACATCTACAGTGAAGAGGCGCCTCCGGGATGCTGGCCTTTAGGGCAGAGTGGCAAAGAAAAAGCCATATCTGAGACTGGCCAATAAACGTAAAAGTTTAATATGGGCAAAAGAACACAGACATTGGACAGAGGAAGATTGGAAAAAAATGGTATGGATGGACGAATCGAAGTTTGAAGTGTTTGGATCACACAGCAGAACATTTGAATAACTGAAAAGATGCTGGGAGAGTGCCTGACGCCATCTGTCAAGCACAGTGGGGGTAATGTGATGGTCTGGGGTTGCTTTGGTGCTGGTAAAGTGGGAGATTTGTTCAGGGTAAAAGGAGTTTTGAATAAAGAAGGGTATCACTCCATTTTGCAACGCCATGCCATACCCTCTGGACAGTGCTTGATTGGAGCCAATTTCATCCTACAACAGGACAACGAACCAAAGCACACCTCCAAATTGTGCAAGAACTATTTAGAGAAGAAGGAGGCAGCTGGTATTCTATCTGTAATGGTGTGGCCAACGTAGTCACCAGATCTAAACCCCATTGAGCTGTTCTGGGAGCAGCTTCACCGTATGGTACGCAAAAAGTGCCCATCCAGCCAAAGCAACTTGTGGGAGGGGCTTCTAGAAGTGTGGGGTGAAATTTCTCCAGATTACCTCAACAAATTAACAGCTAGAATGCCAAAGGTCTGCAATGCTGTAATTGCTGCAAATGGAGGATTCTTTGACGAAAGCAACGTTTGAAGGAAGCAATTATTATTTCAAATAAATATCATTATTTATAACCTTGTCAATGTATTTACTATATTTTCTGTTCATTTTCCAACTCATGTGGTAAATAAAAGTGTGACTTTTCATGGAAAACAAAAAATTGTCTGGGTGACCCGAAACTTTTGAACGGTAGTGTATATGTGAAATGTCTGAACATCACTCAGGTACATTATTACATGTGAATACAGTAGATCGTCACGCATGATATAGTGCTATAAGCGATACTATATTGTTTTCACCAAGAAATCTCAATCCAGCGAATTAAATAAATTTCATTTATTTAGAACAACAAACATCGAAAAGACATGATGTTTTAAAATATATGGCTTGGTTACCTTAAGAGCTTCGTAAAAAGACATGAAAACAACAGCTAAACAAATCAGCGCGCAACAGGGGAAACCGAATTGCCCAGAACAGCAAAAACTTTATTTCGAGTCGCGCCGTCCAAATTCCGTTGGATCTGTTCATCCAACCATATTGCGATCAAAGCTTGCGTTTCCTTGTTTGTCCATCCCTCCATTTTACTTTATATTTTTGTTTCTACTACTTTTTATTTAGTTTCTCGTTGTTCGCTGTGTGTATTTTGTGTTTCAGCGGCAGGCTATTTGCATAACCAATCGACAGCAAATACATTTGTAAGTCCCATCCCAAAGTACCCAAGTACCAAAGAAGTACCCCAGCTGGTCTGGCACTTTTGATACTCAAGCTTTCGGTACTGGTAGTCGACCGGAAGTCAATGGGAAAACGAAAGTACCGTACTTTGTGCGATGGAAAAGCACCCAAGATGGAAAAGTGAGGTCACAGAAGCGACCCCCACAGAGGGCCAGGCAATGGGGGATGCCGCCCCCACCTCACCTTGCTCTCAACATAGCAAATAAAGCACTTTGTGAAAATGAGAGTACTCTCCAAGAGGGACAAACTATTTTCACTGAATGCCCCCCCCTTTTAAGAATGACTTACAAGTGTTCCCACCATGTTCAGGAAGCAGGAGCGGACAGTAGCATGGCTCAAAGAAAAAGAAACCAATCTTCCAGAAGTGGGGGTAATTTGGCACCCCCCCCCCTTTCCTGTGAATGTCTAAAACGCTAAAATGCTTCACTGTAATGGAACTTGTGGAATTCCCCTCAGAAACAAGGGGCTGCAGATAAGGGAACAGTGTCATTTTAAAAATAAAACGCAGTGTTGGGGGGGGCGGGGGGGAGGAGACTGGTCTGTGGAGCATGTTCTGTTCAGGGGAGATGACAGACTGGGCGTAGGTTGCAGCATCATGGGTATGGTAGTACTCACGCATTGCAGTATGGCCTCTTCTCGAAGCCTTTGTAATTCTTCATATTTAAAGTCATCTTGCACACTTCACAGCTGAAGCATCCTTTGTGCCAGAACTAGAGCAGAACATGAAAGAGAGACGAGATCCTGTCAGTATCATTTTCTGCTCCATACTGCCACACTCCTCCTTACAGGGCCACACAAACAATCCCAGGTTTGCAATTAAATCTTTGTGTGGACCCTCCATTCATTTCTATGAGGAAAATTCTAATCCCAACACGATGACCTTAACCCCTACCTAGCCCTAACCTTTTAACCATAAGTAACCGAATACAAGTATTTTACCATTTTTACTTTTTTGATTGCATTCACAGATCTTTGTGGAGGAATAAAAAATGGTCCCCACGATATGATATAAGCATAATCCATACACACACAGCTTTTTTTTTTTTTCCCCACTACCCACAGTAATGAGTGGATTGTATTAATTGGGTTAGTCTGCAGCTTGAATTTCCTTAACCCAACCAGAATTCGAAACCCTTAGGTGTGAACCTTGCCCCCACAGACTGACACCAAAGCCGCAAACACAGCCCCCTTAATGCCCCAGGCTCATGCCTATACTGTGGCTTAACCCTTTTTCACACTGCCCACCCCGGTACTTGCCGGATTTGGTTTTCATGGAGTGGCACACCCCTCAGTAATTGTGAAAGAGCCTGGCAACTAACTCAGTGTAGAATGGGTGGTCAGGGGGAGTATATGCATCAAAACATCTCCTGAATCCAGAAGAGAGAAAACAACAGACAACTGTTGTAGTACTACTTGCACTGATTCTAGCTTTCCTTGCCAATTGCTCACTCAACCCCCCCCCCCCCTCCATCCACATTTGGCTGTGAGGTTGGAGATCAAGGCCCAATGAGACATGGGGGAGGGGGGCATGCAGTGATGGGTGGAGGGATCTGGAGGAACCTGAGCAGAGCAGAGGAAGAATCTCTCTCTCTCTCTCTCTCTCTCAAACTGAAATGCCAGGACAGTCTGCTATTCTAGCAGTGCGCTTCAGGATGAATTCTCAGGGTCTGCTCGCTGAAACAAAACACAATTTCCTGGTTTGTCCCAAATAAAAACCATAAAACACAAAAAAGATTCCTCGAAATAAACAAATGACCCCTTCAGATCTCTCTAATTCAGTTGCATTGTCAGTGGAGAATCACCACTATCAACATGAAAAATCATTTTACATATTGATAGATTTTTCAGTAATCCAAATTACAGTATGCCAATACTTAACATAAGTTGACTGTATCATGTCGCTTTGCATTTCAGCTCAATTATAAACCTCAAAAGAACAAATCGATAAGTCTATTTTTGTTCAGAAACCGAAGTGCTTCAAGGAATGATGGATTCAAGGAACCAAGGAATGATGATCTAAACATATCACTCAAGTCTAGATCCAACTGTTTTATTTTGTTACCAAAGTAATTCATTATACTCTTAACCCTCAGGATGCTTATCCTTAAGAAAGCTGCATGTTACCTTTGTCCTCAGGCAATGCTGAAGGCCTCGCGGGGGACAAGTATCCAGGAAGGTCTGAGAGCTTCTGCAAACTCAGTGTCACCAGAGCCAGCAGCACAACCAGGACACTGCAGGAGTGGAGTCCCAGATACAGCAGGCTGGTACCCCGTTCACTGCCAGCATAGACACCCTCCATCTACTTGACAGCTACACGGGCAGTGAGCTCAGCAGCTATGCATAGGCACTTCCAATGACACAGACAGATGCCCCAAAACAAACACTCTGAAAAGGTGTTTGACATTAGTAGCAGTCACACATTTCTGTACTGAGGATCAGACCTCTTTGATGCCAACAGTGTGACGATTCGCCTCTGGTGTAGAGCTGAAACACCCAGACAGATCTGGAAAGTGTGTCTCCGACACACCACGAATGGTCTCCAACTATTCATGCATGTCCATCGTCTGCTTGATGACAGTACGTCAGACAAGGTGCATGCAAGTGTGGATACTCCTCTATCTGCAGAGATTTGCACTTGATTAATGGCCATGTGCCTCTGCGTCTGTGCGTGGGCATAAATAGCCACTTCTCTCTCCTTCAAAAGAGAAAAAGATGTAAAAGGCTAAGAGAACAGCTGCCTTCCCTGTACTGCCACCTGCACACCGTCCCAGGCAGCACAAGCCTACGGAGATGAGCAAGAGATCTCAACAAGAACACACCCATTCCCACAACGCACAACTGTAGGGCCTGCAACAGGTGAATCGGAGATCCTTTCCTCGGTTTGGCCATGCAGTCTACTGATCAGAGAGCAGTCTGGCTGAAAACTAGAGATGAACTGATATGATATTTAGATCGGTATTGGCATCAATCCAGACCTTTTTGACAGATTGGATATCTGCAGTGTGAGACCGATACACGCCCAGTGTATCTCTAAAAAGATTGTACAAATAGCTCCTATTTCATGTTAGATCTATCACACAAAATGGGAAAGAGCTGTCGTATGTTTTTTTGTGGCATTCAAGCTGAACACTAACGCTGTTTTTTTACCAGTGTTAATTTCATCAACGAACAATTTAATAAGTATTTCATTAAGACCTTTTATTCCATGATGAAACTAATGACAACATAAATATAAAAATGGTCAATGAAATTTACAGTGAAACGGCGTTATGAGTAAAGACGAAACGAAATTGTCTGCCCAAACAGAGCCAGCAATCTAGATCGCAGTAACCATCTCAAACCATTCGTTGCTATCCGTTTTAACCTGTCAATAAATACGCATAAATAAGCAAGTGCGTTACAGTTCTCGGAGTGTGATGGGCGATGGAAAATTGGCCATCAGATACCTAACAGGCTAAATATCTGGATCTGTCAGCAACACCAAATCCTGTAGGAGTGAAATGTGCTGCAAGTGGCAATGAGTGCGGCAAAAAGCCACAGTCAAGGAGAAGTGGAAGACACGGGGTAAGATGAAACCCAAGGGAGGAATTTAGAAAAATGCACAAAAGTCCAGTTTATTTAGGAACTGTCCTTAGTGTTCTGGGATACACACATCTTGGAGAGAAGCATCTTTCTAAAAATAAAACTAAATAAGTGAACCATATCTAGTAAAAAAAGAAACTTAATCCTTAGTCCTAAAATGCCACATTAATGTCCCTTTTTTGTCGTTTCAGCAATTTTACGGTATTATGTACTTTCTATTTCTGAAGAAATCGTGAAGACAGGTTTTGCATGAGGTTAAATGGGTGTTTGATAGGTGTTTAGAATCTATAATAAAAATTATTACAATATTAAATGGCCATACAGTTAAATTTGATGGGTGTTTTAATGCCCAGCTAAAAATGGAACAGAATAAGTATATATTGTTGATATATGCAGAAAATAAATGATATGTGAAGGAAATATGATTGCATTGTACTTTTTCTAACTTTAGCCAATCATTTTTATATATGAAAGTATGGTAAGTCAGTAACATTGGTTTTTCGCTACTCATTGGGTGCGAGTGAAGTGACTTCTGCCTGCTGTGACAGCACGCACATATGCTTTGCAGTACGAGGAGCAAAGAACATCAGAAGAGTGGTGACAATCTGGGAGTATTTCACACTTAACAGCAACTAGTAGCATAGCAAAAAAACATTTTGAGAGGTGGGAGTAACATTTACTGGAAAATCCCACTAAACAAAAACAAGCAATTGTGCGAGGCAACGTGAGTAAATATGAGAAAAAGCAATGGATGATTTGGGAGTCGCTAGCTTGGACTGTTTAGCACACTTGCTACAGCTTCAGTTCTAGTCCTGAAGGGACACTGCACAAAATGGTTTGCAGACTTCCCTGCTCACATACACCTAAGCCTGAAATTACCTTAGGGGCTGAATTAGGTGTGTTTCAGCAGGGAAATGTGCAAACTATAGTTCTTTTGGGTGTCCCGTCTTAATCTTAGTTTTAGGGTGTGTCCGAAATCGCACACTTAACATCCAAACAAAGAAAAGCAAATAAAGCCACAAGGAAAAATCATTGTAAACAAAACATGGTAGATATTTTGGTGTACTGGAGAATCGCGATTAAATGCTAGTCCGTCACTTCCGGTAAGTGCAAATCGTTAGTGTTCCATTTAATACAGCGCTTACCCGTGGTAGTGTGCACTACAGAAGGAAGTGTGCAGTGCGCACTATGGACTACATCTCAGTGCACCGAAGCAAGTGCACGATTTCGGACACACCTTTAGTCTAGTCTTTGCGTCAAGCTGTCATTTTAGTTATTAGTCTTAGTCACGTCCATGCTCATTATAGTCCAGTCAAGTTTCAGTCGACTAAAAGTCTGAGCATTTTACTCATATTTTAGTCAGAATTATCCATGACTATTTAGTCTAGTTTTAGTCAATGAAAATTGTATTTAATCTCTTTTAGTAATGCAATTGTATTTTTCCTAGTCAATATAGTACAAGTACCAAGTAGAATAGACAAACAAAATTTAGTCAAACGCATTTCACAATTAAAACAAGGTTCTTATTATTATATTATTGTTACGTGATAGACTCAAGAATACTCTACATTCACTCCAGACATGGAAGACATTCTGATTTGAATTTATAACATTTATTTTGCCAACCAAACATGTTTGAACTTAGAAGTACACACAAATTTAAATAAAATAGTGTTCATCGTCTTGCGCAGGACTTTCTTCACTGAAGCCGTTTCTGGAATCTAGCACAGGAATACATAAAAAGTCAGGACAGATGCAGCCTCTGAAAAATCTAACTGTTGTAAATATTAAGCAGCATAAATCCTTGCTATTAGACCTATTTTGCCCTCAATGACTGAAACTATTGGTTTTAATTTGGCTATTTATTTTCAGCTACTATTGTTTAATAGAAAAAATAAGCCTCACAAGATAAGGGATGCCAATCAAAATGCATCATGCTCTGAATCATTCATGAACATCCTTTCCACAAGAACATTATTTCACAATTAGCAGGTATTTAAATGACCTGTAGCCAGAGCCTACCTCTACGTGGATGGTAAATAGCCTAGCAAGCCAGACCCATGCACGATGCTCCAAAACAATGCTCTTTCAAATGTTTTAAACACTACCCCTTTACACATATATCTAGTGAGAACACAGATGAAAGCTTCAAAGTTTAGATCGCCAGGATTGAAGACAACTTGAGCTGTCGTTCTCAGTTTGCTACTTAGCTTTAGCTTGCTAAAATGCCTACACAGCTTCAAAGTGTTCCCTTTACCCATGTCAAAAAGGTTTGTTGAAGATATTTCGTCAAAAATTTCACTGACGAAAACACTAATTGTCTGTCACAATGACCAACCACAGCGTGCTCACTGGCCGAACATTCTACAGCAACATGGCAGTGGACATGACCCAAAGAAAGTGCCAAGTAACTCTCAATCGCCAATGTCACAGTGCTGATATAAACGCTCATGACACAGAAGCCAGAACCAAGTCTCCTGAGGCAAAAAAATGGACTGGCCAGCATCGATCCACACAGCCTGATTCATAAGATTATACAGCAAAACCAGAATATGGCGGACTGATTAACTGACAAATGCCAAATTTTAGCCAAGCTAGTGAATAAACCACAAATGAATTCAGTTAAGCCAAGTATCAAACAGACCTTAAACTTCACTAAAGTCCACAAACAGCCACATAAGTCTGTATAACAAAGGTAGAAGCATGGAGACTCCTCAGAGGAACCATCACAACTTTCTGAGCTGTGGTGTAGGCATTTCTGGTGCTTTGTGCAGTTCACTGAACCTTCAGGTCGAGGAACTTCAAACCTTACTGTCGCCTGCACTCAGGGCCTTAGCTGGAGGCAGGAGTCCAACCTGGGGACTGTCATGCATGAAGCGAGATTGTCAGATTTAAAGTACCTTGGTTTAAATGGACTGTCTTCATTCATTTACATTTAGTTCAGACTAACTTTTTTGATTTAAGGTATCTTGCTAACCTAAAAATCCATCTTCCTGATATAGGCTCAGAGTGTCTAGCATTCTTGGCAACAATTAAGGCATTCCTTCTGGATTGTTCTTTCACCCTCATTACAGCTACACTGCTCCTTGGGCTTTTCCAATACCCATTCACGACCTGAGAAAAAGAGGACAATGCCAAGTAAAATGGGTTATTTGCACATTCTCCTGGGATGTTAGTAGATGAACTGTAAAACGCTTTGAGACAATGTAATGTTCTGAAAATGCGGGAAACCAATGAAATTTAATTGAATGGACACTCGGTATCCACGTTTCTCCTTTACTCAGGAGAGTGCCAAAAACTGACTACATACTCGAACAACAGTGTTAAAAAAACGTCTCTGGTATCCCACCCGTTTCACGCGAAAACTATAAAAATCGAATCGTCGACATTGTACTTCATGTCCTACCTTTGGCTATAATTAATGCACATATGTCATCTGGAGTAATGAACTACTGCGGTCACGATCAGTTAGGCAGCTACAGCTCAGTTTAAGATGTTTAATAAATGTCCGCGTCTTTACGCTTTCTACACCTTTTCCGTCTTCTCGTTTTTTCGTAAAGGAGGAAACAGCATCCGGAAAAGAAAAACCGAACAGCATCGCTAACCTCAAAAAAGTAAAAATAGCGACGCGAACACAGGTCAGCAGCTCGACGATACACGGTGCCTACCAATTTGTATATATTATACACATTATATATGCGTGTGTGAATAAAAGGGAAAAGTTGATATGCGGGGAACAACTTCCCCGGGCCAAGACTGCTTTGACTTAAAGGACAGGCAGTATGCACAAGCCGTGGACACTCGACATTTCAGCAAAAACAATATATGGTATAACAGCCAGAAGTAAGCAAATCTCTTCGACTTTCGCTAGCTTAGACCACCCCGGGCCTCCCGTGAAATAAACCCTTCGACGGGTAGTTCAGAGGAGTACGGGGCAGTGTTACTAAGCGCTGCTTTGAGGTAGCAGACTTGCAGTCAGGCAAAGACACGTTCTGATTGCAGAAAAACGTTAAGAATTTCGTTCGTTTTGCCCCCGGGACAACAGCAAAAATCCGACCCCCGATGGCAGCTAAAGCCAGCAGCCACTCTTTACAAAGAAAAACTGTTGGTGGGATGCACCATCTGAAAGTGTCAATGCGTAAAGTCAGGCTAATTTTTTTTAGGACAGAGACATCTGTTCCACAATTCAAAAGGGAGTCAGGAAACACCAATATACAATGGCGAATACGGGAAGAAAGCAGCTCCATAACTCCTCTATCAGCAGCCCAACGATGCCAGCGTGGGCTCGCAAATCGCTCGGAGTGCAGAGCTGCACCAGATGCGGCTGAAAAGCGGACGCCTCGGTGTTACACAGTCACTAACACGCCATACACCGCCAAACGAGCTCAAACCAGAAACTACCGTTAAACGAGCGCAAAACATGCACAGTTGGTCGAGCATTCACATCGGGGGGAGTACATTGCTCGGCTTAAACTATGTAGAAACAAGAAAATCGTGCATTGAGTCTTCCGACCAGTTTACTGCACTTTATTTTACCAGTGTCTATGCGAGTGATAGGTAAGAGAATTCTCCTTTTATGTGACGGATGTTATATATATATATATATATAAAAAAACTAACCAGGAGGTTTGCAAATGCGAGTCGAGAACTGCTTCCAGGCAGACTCCACCAGAAATGCATGGTAGATGCGCAATCACTTCAGAAAAAAGCTCGACTCACAAGCATTCGCTTCAGGAAGTTGCAAGCTAAATGAGAAATGCACATCGGGGAAAAAGCAGGCGAGTTATAAAGACATGATAAGCGTTATCCCCGACTCTTACCTTGTCCAGGCAGTTCACTTTTTCCGTGGGGTACACCACTTTGTTACACCTGCCACACAGGGGATTCATGCTCACAGGTTCTGCGTCCACGACGGCAGATTAAAATATAATATATAAATAAGACAACCGTCCAACTATCTTAGAACACAGCAAGAAGAACCTCGACTGCAAGGCAGACGCACTCCTCCTAGTGCTGGAAACGAACTGTATGAATGTACCGCTGGCTGTCAGCGAACCTGAAGTGAGCAGCGAGAGCTCAGCCCATTGGTGCGCGATCCCGACGCCGAGAGGGAGGAGGAGATCGTCACGGGAACGCGGATTTGCGTTGTACTTCTTTTGTGGCAGTTCTTACTTGGTCAGGAAATGAGACCCATTTTCAGTATTGATTACGCCTATAGCGTTTGCCATTAGGCCTGAGCATTGCGCGGACATCTGTGTATAGCTCTCTGTCAGCGCGTATTAATCCTACATAGGATAATTAATGTAATGGTGCGCAAGTTGAAGTTTCATTTGAAGTATATTTTAACACACATTTCATATGATGTTAAGAAAGGTGTAATTAGGAATATAGTTAATAGAAGGACATGCTAGAAAATACCGTTTTAAAACTTGCTTACGAATAAAAAAAAAACAATGGTCGCTTGTTGAATCTCCGGTTTCCTAGTATTGTTTTTACCGCCCTCTAGTGTTAGAAAACAGAAAATCCTTATTGTCCATCTGCGGAGAAACAATACATTCAACAAAATTGGAACGAAATTAGAAACAGTTCACATACAACGGATAATTCTTACATTGCTTGAGGTCAGAAAAACAAATCATAATAATTTCCATTATGGAAGACCAAGAGTGCTAAATACACATTCATTCATCCATTCACTCATTCATTCATCCGTTTATTTAATTTTGGCACTCTTGCCCCTTCTTAATTACTCTGCTTAAGTAATCCATGCTTTGTGTGTGTGTGTGTGTGTGTG